>CAEFZX010018474.1:0-70108 GCA_903066825.1 Alfaro cultratus | reverse complement strand
AAAATAAAATGACTCTTTTGAAAATCCTCATTTTGCCTACGTGTCCTTAAATATGTTGGTCCTTGGTGGACGTAACAGGTAGACATAATGGACTAAAAGAAAAGTTTAGCAAGTAGAACATATTGCAGAGCTGAGATAAATGCATGACAGAGAGGAGCTACAGGGATGTTGGAGAAAATGAGAGCGAGTCAAGGTTGATGAAAAGGTTTGAAAACATTTTTTTTTCTTCTGAGGATAAAAGTATGCATACGTACGTGTCATGTCAGTAATGGATACAGACGGTCCTTCCATTTCTTGCATTTGTGCATAAATACTGATCTGGTACTGGCTATTGGGAGTGAGATCATAGAAACAGTGGCGTGAAGCTGAACCTCCCAGGTTTAGTTCTTGTCTCTGACCATCTGTAAGAATTTTTAAAAAAAAAAAGTCAAATAAACAATACAAAACTCAGATCAAAATATTTTTTCTCAAGAAATATTTTTCTAAATCTTGTTCTGCATTATGTCTAAACCAGGGAAGCAAAAACTTTTTAGGTAAACCAAAATCAAATAAAACCGAAAGTGCTGCTATAGTTATGCTAACTACGCTAATTACTAAAATAAAGCACTATGGACAATTTAAAATGGAAACCACATAATCCTATTGTCTTTGAATTAAAATAGTAAAGTTCTGTTTCACACACACACACACACCCAGCTGTGCGATATTGCCTTTCCTGCTAAAATAAGCAGAGCAAGACAGCAAATGACAAGGAACCTAGTTGCATAAAACCCTCTAATGTTAAAGTAAAAATCAATTTCTACAAAATAATTACCAAAATATTTAACATAAAACAAGTGATTGCTTAAATATTCCAACCCTCCGAGTTAATATTTAGTAAATGCACCTTTGATTGGAATCTCAGCACAGAGTCGATGTGAGTTGGTCTCAATCAAGGTGCACATCTGGATATTAAAATTTCACTCTATTCTTCAAGTCAAGTTTATTTGTATAACATATTTCATCAACAAGGCAGCTCAAAGTGCTTTGCACCAATTATGAAACAACAAACAAACTCTGCATGTTGTCAAATGCCATCTACAAAATCCTCAAGCAGATACACATAAAATATGTTGATCAATGTCTCAGTGATGAATCACAACTCTAAGCAGGTGGATTTTTAGCCTCGACTTAGAGGAACTGAGCGTTTCAGCTCTAAATCTAAATCAGATTATGTTTTGCTTTTACATGTTTTCTTTCTGGCATTTAGAAAATCTAAATAATTTTGGTAATTCTAACTGACCTAAAACAAGAAAAGTTTGTTCTGATTTAATTTCAGATAGTGAGAAAAAAAATGCATACGACTTTTTATTCAGTGTATGTAAACATCTGGTTTAAACTGTAGTGCAGAGCAACGATTGACATTTGTAAGTTTCAATGGTTTAATTTTGTTTCAGAATGTATTTCATGTTGGAGAGTAATCAATAGGGAAACAACCTGAGAGGTTAAAGGAAATAACTGCAACCTCATTTTCACACTTTTACAATTTTGAAGTTGTTTAAGTAGCCAGTTGGCTCTGTGATCTTAAAGTAAACTCTGCCTCACCCAGGCATGTCACACATAACTACCATCTGTTTTTAATACATTACAATGATCCAACAGACACTTTATCCTAAATGAGATGCTACTCAGAGGTATCCACAGCTGCTATTGCACTAAATAAGTTTACAGAAGGGATTTTGGCACAAGAAAGTAATAAAAAACTGCGTCACGGAGCACAACTCTGGTCAGGGGCAGAAAATAAATAAGACTCATGGTCATTAAAATGTTTGTGTAATTATTTGTCATGCAAACAAAATGCACAAATGAGGGCGCCATTATTTGTGTAGAAAGTGAACACTTCATTAACAAAGACTGTGTTTGTATAGTGCTACTCCAGAGGGTGTTTTTTGCACAGATGTTGGTTTTCATACAGCATCTCACCATTTGAGACAAAGTTGGCTGACATAAAATGTCTAATGAAAATTTAGTTATGGTCGAAAGAAGATGTTTACATACACTCTATAAAAAGAAACTGTTTTTTTCCCCTCAAAGTCTGACATTAAATCAGAATAAACATTTTTGTGCTTGAGCAACAATGTTGTTCAAACCTTAGTTAACACCACTTTTCTGTCCAGATGAGTGGGACAAAATTTCAGTAAATAATTGGGTATCTGTATATATATATTGATGGAGTATCATATACCTACACAGCAGTAAGTTAGCACACAGTGGTGTGAAATTAGATAATACAAGAATGTGTTAGGATTCTTCAGTTTTTACATTAAATGAAATAAATCTGTCTTTTAGACTCAGTTTCCAAGAGGAAAATCGAGAGATTTTTCAGAACGTTACGTAAACAGACAAAGCATCCTCCAGTAAACGTACTTACTGAGTACAGACTGTATGGAGACCCGGTACGATGTGGCGTGCAGAAGAGGCTGCCACTGAACACACATGCTGTTGGGGCGCACCTGGTAGGTTGACAAGCCAGAAACACCAAGGAACACTGGAGTGAGACACAGAGAGATTGATTCAACATGTGGCTTTAAACAAACTGGGACTGATTATGAGAAATGGCTTCTGTCTGCATCATCACAGAAAAGCAACAAATACACGCTTACAGGATGATGATGATGCATTTGATGAATTAACCAATAACATGTTTGCATTGTAGTCAGGGGAAATGCAAGGCATTTGAATGAGGGATTTTCCAGTCTGGACAGGCAACATTTTTCCAAATTTCATTCCCTTTCCTGAGATTAAATCCTTTTAACACGGCCCAATGAAGGTTTGAAAACAGTTCAAATTGGAGTTTGGGAAATTAAGATTTTGCCATAAAAAGTTTGCTTAAATCCAGTGAACACATTTTTTCTACCAACACAATCAAACAGGGGAGATTCAGAGAGATTCATCCGAACTGAGCAATGACTATTTATAACAGCCAGTGATTATTTGCATTGAAAAAGAAATTACAATTCTAACTGTGATAATTTCATTATGCAAGAACAACTTTTATATCTCTTCTCAGTCAGTGCAGCTCCGTCATCTGCTCTCCTCCAATGGTCCTTCAGCCTGCTTCCTCTGAGCTAATCACCTTATCAAAGGTATGGAGTCAGACATTTATTTCAAGAATAAAATGGAAAAACATTTGATAAACTGCATATAATGTGCATCCAGAATATTTGATTCGAGGGATGTTTGAATCAAATACAGATGTTTGACTTATAGTCCAATAACGGAAAAAAAAAGATGCATCTTTTTTGCTTTTTTTGTTTTTTGCAGATTGTGTTATTTTTGAAACAACTCCCTTCATGTTTCAAATAGAGATTTTTTGCTGTCGCTACATGCTTGACTCAATGCAATCTGCTGGGTTTCCTTAGAAATTTTCCAAACTGCTTTGAACAATTGGCTCATTCTACTGTTTGATAACGAGGATCAATTGGGAAATAATTTTTTTAAAGAAGATGTTTGTTGTGAAATGGTGCTATATAAATAAACTGAATTAAATTGATTTTTGTGTGATCTACAAAAGTGTGAAAGCTTTGAACTGACATAAAATTCAGGTAGGCAGAGTTAGAAGCAATAAAAAAAAAGAAAGGTAGTTGGGCCTTAGATGTTTTGCTGCAAAATATCATGGTTGCATGCTGGACACTGCAAAGTATGCTGCTTAAACAGCAGGAACTTATTTTTATCTTGAATTACAGTGTGTTATAATAAAGCAAGTCTCCAAGGAGTCACTTGCTTGCTTTCCTTCTTATTAGTTGAATATGCTGAGAATATAAAATGGTTATATACAGGGAGGCAGGTGCTTTATGTTAAATACTACAGAATAATGTATGTGACACAAAGTTGCTGTTTAAAATAAGATGCAGAGACACAAAAGTGTACTATTACACCCAGTTTACTTAAAACATATGATGGCATTATGTGCTATTTATTTCATACTTACTAATGAAATAAAGTAAAACAATTACTTCTATTCATGTTTCAAAGTAGGCTTAATATTGTCTGTTGTGTTCTTTGAAAGGTCCATGTTGACATAACACAGATGTCATTTGGCATAAAAGCTCAAGTTTTGTCCCATCAGCCTACATTGTAATCAACTTTGGGGATTGTCGATATGCTTTTTGGCTCAAAACGCATCAAAACCTCCTGAGGTTGCAGCTCGTCTAGCATCCAAGAAGTGAGAGGTTCACTGTCGCCTCACCATCTGGTGGACCTCTTTTATAGAAGATATGGTTCTCGAAATCTGTTGGAGTTTAGTCTCATCTTAGCTCTTTATTAGCATTTATTTCCCCTCTTTTTTTCCCCATTTCTCCTTGGATTCTCCTGATGCTCTTCATGTGTCTGTGCCTGTTGTTCTGTTTTCTCAAACCCTTTTGGTTCATTCTGTGTTCTTGTTATATACCTCTGTTAAGTCTAATATGGTACCTAGCTATTTGTAGTTGGGTCCATAAGAAACACAATGAGACACTTTCACCCTTCAACATGAATATCAATAATATTCTTTCTGAGCACCTGAGACAGTCCACATCTTTCCTTTGTTTGGTCTGTACTCAACAATACAACAGGCTATTTTAGAAAGTGTCTGTAAAATACATGACCAAACTTGTTTTCCCATTTCATTTTTTACTATTGTCCCAAACTAAGGCCTTATATCCATTTGACTAAGTAACTTTAAAGGCGAGATAAAGAATATAGTCAGTATATGTGTTTGGACAGATTACTGACCATACATACACAATATTAAATCTACTTTGCATACAAACTTAGAAATGCTAATGGTTAAGCCAAATAAAATCATTAAGGTACGTCTACACATTAAAACTACATAATTAATGATAGATGTGAGTCTCTGAAATTTCCCTGTAGGAGAAATAAGAAATTTGACTTTGTTACATTTGTTGTTCAAGCTGTGATATTAAACAGGGAACTTAACTTTTCTTTCTCTCTCTTAACACAGTGAGAAAATAATAAAAGAAAACTTAACCTCGATTTGTCGAGTACCACAATGCTTGTTTGGTTTCAAATGCATTACTATGACTATAAAAGTTCCAGCGCCTCAATTAATTAGTTTTTGATTTTGCATGTTGTGTATAATTTGGAGCACACATGCCTATTGGCTTTCAAGAGTACCCAGGGGAACATTCTTAAAGCATCCATATCACCAGCATGAAAAGAGAATAATAAATTAGTTCCTCCATTGAGGAGTGAACAGGAACAAATCATGCTAATAGTTGTGTAACATAAGCAAATCTGATGCATCCGACAATACAGCAGGACAGAGGATAGACTGCAATCAACAGATTATAAGTATTTAGTCTTGTGTTGCCAGCAACAAATTACACTGAAGTGTAAACTGTGTTAAATGCATGAGAAAATGGACAAAGACTTAAATTTAATTTAAAAACCAAGAGAGTAAAGCAATTGACACTAAAACATAGACATGCTAAACCAATGGCATAAATGTAAAGCGTTTTACACCAAGAGGTTGTCATAATTGAAAATGACGGGTGAGTGTACTGACAGGCAATGCAGCATCACAATAACTTTCTAATATCTCTGTTAGACTTCTCATTTCTCGATTTTTGTTTTAGATGAGCGAAATAAAAGCCTCTTTGCTGGGTTTTACTCCAGCCACTGATTTCAAATCTATATGCAGAAAGGATTGTTCTCACTTTCTGAATGGGAGATATTAATATCCTTCTGCTTTTCAGCCTGTTTGCTAAGGTCTCAATGGAAATTAGTTTGCATGGCATAAGCAGGCAATTAATATGCATGTTACACATTTGTGCTTTTCTAAAATGGCATTCCTTTTTCTGCTACCAGGTTCTCTGTCTCTGTAATGGTCCCAGTGTCTTTTCATAATGAACTAAAAAAAAAAAAAAAAAGAAAAAAAATCAGCTGGTGACTTTTTAGTGATGCAACATATATATTTTTTTTAATTATTTTAACAACTAAAACTAAAAGGTTTATAAAAACTTGCTCCAGTAATTAGATCCTGTTTTGAAGTATATTAGGGGCCGTCCTAATAATTTATACAACTTGACGTTTTTCATATTGTTAAATAAATCCTAATGTCTTATTCCATGAGATATTGCAACCACAAACATGTTCGAAGAACATTTGTGTGATAGACCAACAGAGTGGTGAGCACTGAAAAGAAAATGACAAATGCTTTCCAAATGTTTTAATGTTCAATGTTGTTCACAACTGCTCTATTTATGCTTAAGCATCAGTCTATATATCAACATAGTAAAAATAATATATCCCTTTGAATTTTAAAGTTGTACATTTTATCCAAGTGTGTTTTGGTCTGCACTCAATATTTCACGTACATTTAAATAAACAATTTGACTATAGTTAATTTTCACCATCAGCATGTTCACACTGAATTTTAAAATTAACCATTCTTATTTTTATTTTTTTATTTTTTATTTTTTTAAATAATATCTAACCTGACAGTTTCTCGTCTGCTAAATGGGAAACTCTTCTTATTTAACAAATGGGAATAATTCCACAATAATTCAATAAAATGTGAATTCTTGTGGTATTACTATGTCAAATGCTTACATGTCTTCGCATTAATGAGCTGTGGTTCACTTGGTCCTCCTGGGTAGAAAGCCGTCACTTGGACACTGTAGTCTGTCCCGCTTAAAAGATTCAGGAGGAGAATTGAGTTCACATCTTCGTCTACTGTCGTCTCCAAAACTGGACTTTGAACTGAAAAAAGGAAAAAACAAAACAAAACATGTATTCAAATACAGAAAAAAGCAGAGTGGGCCAGAACTTTTAGTTTGATCAGCAAAAATAATGTAGGAACATGTAAACACTACTTTTGAAAAACAGAAAGAGAAATTTCCAAACCTACTGAGTAACAGATGTCACAGATTCCTGGATGAGCTTTTTAAAAAATTTATAAAACTAAGTAATTCAAGTTATGCTAACACACCATCCAGTGGAATAATCCTAATAAAATACAGATTGAGTTGTGTCTGTGCCAACATACACCAAAAGTTTCTTCTTGTCTAGCTGCGTATATGTGTGAAACTGAAGGTCTGTGTGGGACTTTTCTTTTTCTTGAACATTCCTAAAATAAAATCAATGCAGCACGTTTACCCGTACCTGCTCCTCTGAGATAAAATAATTGCGTTTAGGTGATTGAAAACAGTTGGAAACTATAAAACACTGGATCTGTGGCTTGGTGAAGTAATTAGCAGCAGACGCAGAACAGCTAAAATGGTCACTTAATGACGTTTCAATGAAAGAGTGGAGAGGATGCACATATTTTTGTGCTACAATGCTGGGTTTTTTAAAGCTTTAAACTGTCTGCTTTGGATCCGTCTGTGTGTGTGTGTGTGCGTGTGTGCATGCGTGCGTGTGTGTACCATGAATGGGCCGGTAGACAATCCTGTAACCTTCTGTCGGGGACTGAGGAAGATCCCAGGAGACCCTGAAGCGGTTATACGACTCCTCTGACACACGTAGATTTTCAGGAGACAAGAGAGGCACTACCAAAGCAATAAAAACACAAACTTGACTTGAATGCTGCAGAGAAGGTCTGCATGTTTTCTGATTGCACACGGTATGATTTGATTCTGAATTTTATTGCTTAAACAGACACTAAAATTCAAGTTTCACTGAGTCTTTGCAGAGAGTAAATAACTTCATGCATCCAATATGGCCAGTTTGTTAATTTGTTTAAGAATTAAACAAAAATCTCTTGACCTTTTCACAGATTTTACAGAGCACATCCATACAGAAGTTATTCATTTATAGCATCAGCACAGGACTATTTGCAAAAAAATTGAAAAGCTGAACAGTTCGACTTTCCTAGAAGCTGTATGGGGAGTGAGAATGCCAGGGGAAGAACTTGAATCATTGAATCGACGCAAACAAAATCGTTGCAAGGTTGTAAAACTCTTCAGCTCTTGATTTATGGGGGCTTTAACCCTCAAACTCTCTAAGTGTTTCACAGTATATGTCTTTGTTGTAATTTATGACTATAGTCTGGGACAAAGGCAGTTTAATTTGACTGATGATTAGTTATGGCATTCTAATCTTAAAATATGACATGTTTAATCTGACGTTTTATTTTGCTGCATAACAAAGAGACAATCAGTGCTACTGAAAAAAAAAGGTTGAATAATGGTAAAGAGAATCAATTGGACTAATTTAATCATTTCATTATTTAAGGAGCTGCTGGAACAACGAGGAGTTCTTATTAAGACAATTAGGAAAGCATCAGTATTTCTCATCACCTTAATTCATATTCTCCATCCGGCACATAAATTAACATAAATTGTATGAGGTGCAAATTAGCATTCTGCTTAGAGCAAATAAATTCTTCTGTATCTTTCAGCCTTTTCTCCTAAACTGAAACCTGCATATTTCATTCACAGAAAACAAGAAAACCTTGAAATAACCTCACTGGTTAATAATTCATAACTTGCACGAATATTAAACTAGTGGCAATAAAATATGAAATTATTACTCCTGGAGAATTTTGGGTGAGTTGTTTTATTTTCCAACAACAACAGAAAAATAATTTATTCTAAAAACTACAATTTGATTGACAGGACACGTAGTGACAAAAAGAGAGTGGCCAGCTGCAAATGCAGAAAGTGCAACAAAGCTCCTTGAATTTCATTTTATTAATTTTATCTCCTGAAGAATCTAAAATTACTAAAAAGTTAAAGAAAAAAGTAAAGAAAATGTCAAGGTAAAATACATAATATAAGAAATATGGTGTGTATAACATATCAGGATTGTAGTTATGAAAGTGCAAATACAACATTCATAAACAGTTTTACCACACAACCCATAAGAACATCTTGTCTCATGAAATGGATGTATAATCACACTCCTTTTCATCAAAGATGCGGCATCTCAGATTTGAAGCGGCACAGTTTTCATTACCTCTATGGTTAATGCAGAGGAGCGGTTGAAATTTTAGAGAGTTGTCTTGTAATCATAAAGGTGAGGCCATTTTGAAGGATGATGCTGCCACAGAGCAAACAGTAAAACATTTCTTCTGGAAAGGTAGATCGATTCACAGGAAGGCCCAGCAGCAGTCTTGATCTTGACTAAATTGAACATTTATAATGGATATGAAAAAAAGTACATAACAAAGCTCCAATCTGCAAAACTCAATTACTATAGGGCAAGAAAACCAACCAAGTTGATTTATTTATTTTTTTTATGTGTAGTCCAGCTCTTTAAATTTAAGCTGTCAAACATAAAAGCCACAACATGAGCTTCGTTTCTGGCTTCACAGATATTATTTGTGCACTAGTGTTTCCATAATTTTCTTTTTTTTTTTTCATCAAATCTAAAACAAGTCCTGATCATTTAACAGAATCCTCTGCTTGTTTAAAATGAGACGACTGATTAAACATCATTCAAGCGCTGTGATGCCATGTTTTGGTGAGACGGGGTGTGTTTGTGTTTTCAGGATATTTAGGCTTACATGTAGAACCCAAAGCAGAAGCACTGATGCCATCTTGTCCATCAAAGTACACTGGTGTGACCGTCACTTTGTACTGCGTGTCTGGTAGTAAAGGCTGGAGCAATGCACTTTTTCGATCACCACCAACAGATATCTAGATACAAAAAAAAAGATATAAGGCGTTATTTGGAGTTCTGCAGATCTATATTGTGCCTGGTTTTACTCCTGAATTGTAAATTGGAGAGACGATTGAGGTGAGAAAAAAATAAATAAAAACTTATCAAGTTCTTTAGAAATTCTACAAATGGATGTGTCTCAAGTGGGTGTAGTATAATTCTACCATTAGAGTATGGAAAAATTAAACGGTATTTTTGGTAAAAATTAGACAGCATGAGATACATTTTAACTGTCTTTCTTTGTAGATGTTGCAGTCAGCCCAGAGTTTCTGCTAACCCTGCTGTGGTCTTAAGAGACAGAGTCATTTGGATTTTTACTCTGTGTGCAGTCCAGCAAGGTTGAACTAACCATGCATGCACTTTTACAAGTTATATTTTGTGTTGTTTCAGGAACTGACGGTCTGACAGGACAACCCCCAATCAACATCTGAAAATATGAGCAGTTTCCGGACAGCAGTCTTATGTACATGTAGCTTCACTGGGGGAAGTGAGCTGAACAGAGAACAAGCCTTGGTACAACAAATCATAGCATTCATTAATTTAGAAAAATTATCATTGAAAATGTTAATTGAGTAAATTAAAAAATAAATGTGCTTTTGATTATTACAAGGCTATTGATGAAAGGAAACAGCACTTAATAGTTAGAGACAATGTCTTAAACTGCAAGGACAGGAGCTGTCCACTGTCAAGAAATAAATTTTTATATATTTTTTATTATCCTCAACAACACGAACAAAGAGTAAACACTAAAGCTACAGCTTAAAACATCCTTTATTTATCAGCAGACAGGTTTAGGCATTTCTCTCATGTTGTTAATGACTGTTTTACTTTCCAGTGGTGTTTTATAGTTCTTGTGTTTTTGCTCTTTTCTCAGCTGCCCTCCATCTGGGTTCCCACTGAGGTAAATGGCTGCAGAAAAGATAATGGGCTGTCTTCTGGCTTGGCCTGGCCTCTCCATCTTCTGTGGCTCTGACACCACATCGGGAAATTAAAAGAGAGAAAGGGGGAGGTGGAGAGAGAGAAAAGTCACGAGGGAGAGAGTCAGAGAAACATGGAGGCAAGGGGACAGAAGGGGAGGAAGGCCTGTGCGGACGTGTTTGGGTGTGCATTAGTGATCAGGGTCAGTACATGACACTGAGCTCAAGGGCTCTTCAGAGGGACAGGGGATCAAGAGAAGAAGCTGAGTGGACTGCAACTAGAAGTGTAATCAGTTTTCTGGCTGCACTGCATGACCCAGCAGTGACGTCTGTAGTGCAATCCACGAGGCTGGAGGTTTGCAATAACAACGGTTTTCCTCTAGACGCTACTTCAGTGTGGTCTGCTTCTTATGTTTGGTGTACAGAATTGTCCAGGAGAAATGTCTCTGAATGATTCACAAGCATCGTGTTCAGTGTGATAATGCCCACAAGGATAAAACCTACACATATTTGGAAATGTCTCACAAACAGCAGAAAGAGTGCAAATCATAAAAACACAGGTCAGACTCAACAAATACTGTTTTTGTCCATATCTTCCTGCATCCATGACAGCTCACAACGTTAATTACTCACACTTTCCTCCTCTTGGTTTCCACTGAAGTCAGTGTAGGAAATCCTGTAGCTCTCTACATCAGTGTCTTCCAGCTCCCAGGATGCCTCTAAGCTTTGGGTGGTCTCATCACTCAGGTAAAGGTTTTTCACAGCCTTACGTGTCACTGTGGCATCACAGAGAAAACCTGTTTTACTCATTTAAAGCAAAAGGCATCTACAAATCCCTTAACATTTCAAATAATTATGAATTAGGTAAGTAGTCATTAAGTACAACACAAAATGTACTCTACATAAGTCCATGGTAACATTATAAAAACAGCCATTTTTAATAGCTTTTCGATAAGCAGGGATGGACAATGACAATGAGAAGAGCAAAAACAAAACTTACAGATTCATGCTTTGTTAAAAACTTTATTCACAGGGAAGAAAGTTATTTAATCTCACTATTGACCGTTTGTATCGGATTAAACGAGTGGCACATATCTGTTTGCAAACAGATTCATTTACTCTTTATAAGTCAATGAAATCAAGTTAAAAAACTTGCTTCTGATTTTTTTTTTTTTAATGGCACTAGAGTAACGGCAAGCTTAGCCCAGGAAAGATGGACACATGCTGGCAGGATTATTAAAAGAAGAGTTCAAACAGTCATTCATAGCTAAACTAAAAAAAAATAAAAAATACTCTGAATGATTTTAGCACAGTGAGTCACCTCTTGTTGGATGTGTTTGGATGTTTTTATACATGCCCCAGATATATTAAAAAAGCTCCCACTCATGATGTTTTGCAATAACACACATTTCCACCTTTGGCACTTACCTGTGGTTGTAGTATGAATCGTTGTTGTTATAGCCACTGGAGAATTATAGAAAGTAGAAATCAGAGAATGTATTACTGCTAAACAATGCCCTGTGCCAATAACTAAGCCAATTAGAGAGGAACCTGTAACTCATTGTTGTTAGCAAAAATAGATTTCCTTCTGCTAAGATGAGGCAAAAATCAACAACCCAAATGTCTTGATGAATGTCAACACTTTCTCTCACAAATTGAAAGTTTTGCATCAAAAAATGGGGAGAAGGGAATAGTTACGAGAATCAAAGCAGAAGAGTCATGCAGTGTAAAGACATACCTCGATTCATTTAAAAAGCAGCGTGTTAAAAGTGAATCTGTTGACACTTACATGTGGTTTCTATGACAGAGACCGTGTCGCTCTCAGATTCATCTTCAAATATGGCCGTTAACAGGACTTCATATTTAGTGGAGGGACTGAGACCGTCGAGAGTGTATCTGTTCTCACTTCCACTCAAAATCACCTAAGATAAAAAAAAAACAGACATTCAAATATAATAGTTCATTTTTATCAGTACGAGAAATTTAATTTAGCTCTCTTGCTGAATAAAATTGTTTAACAGACTCTGTCAAAACAGGACAATTCACAATTTGTGGAATTTTGCTAACATTTTAAAAGTATTTTCAGGTGGAAACATTCAGATTCCCTTACTTTTTGAAATAATCATATTAAATCTAAGATTTTATTTCTCAAACTGATATTTGCTTATTAATTTTTAACTATCAACCCAGAAATGTACATCCACTCTTTCAAGCTGAACACTATGGCCAAAACTCGACTAAATTCTGCACTCTTCTGCAAATCACTACAAGGATTGCTGGCAGTGTGGTTCTTCCATTAATGGCACACTAAGAAAGCTCCTCCAATATGCGCATCACTAGAAATTGTTCTTGCAAGGCGAGGCTGCACACAATATTGGGTTCACAAGAATTAGATACGATTTCAGCAATAGTTCTGAGAAAACAAAGAATCTATTTTTTTTTCTAGAAGTAAATGTTTTTCCATCTCTGAACTGTGTTTAAAAAAATCTGTGATCAGTGTTGATTTTAATCTGTATGCTAGCCTGAAGTGTATGTATTTTTTAGACACATAGTAAAATTTTATAGCACAATCAATTCACTATGTTACCTTCAGTTGTTATAAAAATGCTGTATAAATCAAACATAACTTTAAAGCAATCTGACTTCGCAATTTGAAATCTTGAAATTGGACACCGTCTCTTTAAGAAGCTCCTGCTCTTTTCAACACTCCAACTTCAGAATGTCAGTACAATAATCTGTCTTATTATACCATTTACAATCGTTTTCAGAAGTGTTGGGCTGAGAAGTAGTTCTTATGATGAGCTCAGCAGATGCGAAGTTCCAGCAGGTGTTTAATTGCTGCTGCTACTAGTCTGCAGGAGCTGGGTGGGAGGGGAGCTCTTGAGACAGAGGCTCAGCTTGGAGACTGCAGCTCCAAGGAGGAGCTTTGTGAGAGCAAGCTTTTAGGCATCCTGAATGGTTGAGATGGGGGATTCAAAGATTTCTCAAATATTCATTAAAGAATGAAAGCAACACTTGTGGTATGTTTTTGACGAGGGAATAGATTTATAACGTCATAAACAGCTCAAAAAGCTCAATCCACACCAAAAATCTAATTTTACACATCACACCTTCTGCCCACTCTTTTAAAAACTGTTTAATATTTTTAGCAGGTCTTAGAAGTCAAAGCATTTTATATCTTGAACAAGAAATAATTAAATACAATCCATAATCCTTGAAGAATTTTGGTCTTTTAAACAAGATATCAACTTCATTGCCATTTAGCACAACCAAAGTTGTTAATATTATAACGATCCACAAATCTGGTGGAACCTCATTCTCTAATTCCCGAACATTCAAGTAAGCAGCAGAAAGCTGGTTCAGGGCACAAATGACATCTTCCTCGTTTTGTTTTTCCAAGCATCACCCTGTGACATGAAGCCGCCATAGGCAGTGAGCCATATCGCTTCTATCAAAAACCGTCACTCCATGATGGAGGCGTCTGCTTGATGAGGCCACCGTGACTAAACTCCTCTATAAAAAGCAGTAATAAAACACAAAGATGCCCAAAGTTGATGCACTCTGGACCCTCACAGGAGCTGAAGTTTCTATCTATAAAAATATGTAAAAAGAATCAGAGATAGAGGCTTCAATTCAAAGTCTGACTAGTTACTTAATAATTTGATTATTGCTTCTTTATACACATTATAACCTTTAACTCCTTGCTGCAATGAAATATAACAGCTGCTGCTACAAATGACAAAGAACCTTACATTTATTTTTTTATGAAGAGAGGTTGAACTGTACAATACCAATAATAAATAGTTTATAAATTACTGATTCATAATTTCAACATTCACATGCATGAGCATCCGTGCAGGTTTAAGGGTTTTGGGTGGAGGAGTTTTTCTGTAGCATCACAAAAGTGGGAAGGAAGGTTGGAGAGTACTGCATTACAGCTATGTGACTGTCTTTTGCATCCAATTTATTGTGCTTAATCACCTCTCAAATTCAACACCAAGAGAAAATTAATCTGTGCGTGCGAGCATGTGCGTGTGTGCGAGCATGTGTGTGTGTGCGAGCATGCGTGTGTGTGCGAGCATGTGCTAAGAATGTGACCGAGAAAAAGAGTAAACCACATGTATCACTTTCTCTTTAGGCTGTCAGTATCCCCAGCTTATCTCTTCAATTCCCCAGGGTGGCATTTTCAGCTCTGATGACTCTGAGCAAAACACACATTTACACACACAAGCTCACACACCATACACACAGATCCACACAAACCCAGGGCTCTATCATTGCTTCGCAGCTGTCTCAAAACCCCAGATTGTGGTAATAAAACACCCGAGCCATTAATGTCTAGTTTTATTCAGCTTTCATATTCAGCTATGCCACGGGTTTTAGCTGTACTACCAGTAACGGTCTTAAGCTTCTGTGTAAGTCATTGGACTAGAGACTTCCCTCTCTCAAAGCATATGGAGCAAAGCCATTTATTCATGTACATATAGGACGGGAAGTGGACTAAATCAACCACGTTGTTGACAAAACTTATGTAAATGGCTCAATCATGGCAGTTTCTACTGTCATCTAAATATATCAAATATCTGTTTTCACAAATCATTTTCAAGGAGTGTGCAAGATACTGGATTGGATTTTGGGAGAGGCACATTTATTTCAGCACAAAACAATTCAAAGGGCACATTTCACTTTTACTAACCTCCTTTGTGTCACCACCAGAGAATGGTGCCCAGGAGAGTCTGTAGAGAGCAATGTCTGTGGCTGAGTGATCCCAGCTGACTTTAAAGCTGCCAGTGTTGGCATCACTGGAGCGCAGATTCAGCGGACCAGGAACCGGAGCTGAAACAAACAAACAAACAGTGAAGTTCTCTTTCTGCTGCTGTTTTCAATGATGTTGTGTTTATAATGCTGCAAGGTTATGTGAAGATGTTTGTTAAATCACTTTTATGCTCTGTATTCATCTTACATGAGTTATTTTTTCACTTCCTTAATGTGAACTCTAATCTTCCTGGTCCACTCCATTACCTACTTCTCCACTCCACAAATTTTAAAGCGCTTGCATATTCATTTCAAGACATAAAACCCCTTTTCATAAACGTGGTCCATTAAACAAAGTTTGCTAGAAGATAAATAAAATCCTATATGGTCTTCAAAGGACTGCATATTTTAGTAGTTGCTCACCACACATACATTTTTTGTGCTGATGCAGCACTTCAGGCTAACTGCTTGTAGCTCAAAGGGATATTCCTACAAATCAATATGCGTTAGTGAGATGAAATGGTAAGGGACAGTAAAATTACCTTTTTATGTGACTGAGCTATAATGCTGAAGTGTAAATGGGGTTGGCAGGAAGCCAAGATGGCAGAAGGACCAGTAAGGGTTATAAAACCCAGCACCATTTGGCATTATAAGAGAAATCGTTAACGTTCTAATGATATTGATCAAGCTGTTTGTTGTAAACTGAGACAAATTTTCCTCAGCAAATTAAAACTCGCACTCTCCATAAAGTGAACGACTAAAAAGATAGCAAAAATAAATATACTTAAAGTACTAAGCGTTTGTAGGATGGGTACTTAGGAGAATGTTTAGTACGATGTGCTAATATTTGTTATGGGGAGTTAGATTAACTAATTTTCTAACAAAAGATAATCAGATTTTGTTATCCAACTGTATAGAAACGTACTAACCAGTCATTAAAGTGTGATGAAATATTAGCAAAAACTACATAAACAAAAAATAACCTCTACAAATAGTTTACAATATTTTTTTAGAACAAGACATAGTATGAGAAGTTGTTAATAGTGGAAGCCATTTCAAAAATTACTTGCCTCTTAATGTATATAAACATTTGTGATTCTTATTTTTAAAAGTTAATCGGATAATGTTGTTTGACAGTGGATTAACGGCTAAAATGACATCCAAAATTTGCACAAATTTTGCAATATAAATAAAAAGGCTAACACTTGAAATCATTTAACCTTCTGGAGAGTTACATTTCCTTGCACAAACAAAATCCTGAAAAGCATGAGGTGAATTTCTATTCAGCCTCCTTCAATTTAATTCCCTAGAAAACATCGAGTGAAATCAAATGTCTCCAAATTATATAATTAGTAAATGGAGTTCACATGCAACATTTGTGTGCACTTCACAAATGTTGCCTTTATGGAAAAATGGCAAGAGAAAGTGGTGAATTAAAGCCATGAGAAGGCCTGTTAAAAGTTTGTAACAATCCATGTGTCAAAAAACGGAAATGTGAAAGAAAGATATTTGGCCAAAATGATGAACAAAATGTAACTTTTTGCCCAAGTTTGCCTGCAGTGTTATGCAGTGTCTTTCAGTAAAAATGGTCAGAGCAGATAGGAAAATAGACGGAACTAAATACAGCCCAGTAGAGGAAGAAAACCTGCAAGAGGCTGCAAAACACTTCAGACTGGGGTGCAGGTTCAGCTTCCAGCAGAACAACAACGTACAGAAAAACTCACCACTGCACTGTCTTTAAAATCTTAGTCTTTAAATGTGTAAAGACGAATAATCCAAAAGGCTTGCAGTGGAAGAAGGTTCTGCAAACCATGGAATTATGGGGGCTTTATACAAAAATACACCACCCTCCTTACATTTTTATTTGTAAAGAACTTAAAAAATATATATATTTTTTTCTCTTTGCAATTAAAATTTTAAATAACTCATGTAACATGACTTAGTTTTAATGTTGATTTATAAAACGTATCCTACACATAAAGGATTAAAAAAACAGTGATGACTTATTGCCTATATGTCGCGATGCACAGTGAAGGTTTCTTACTGGTTGTGAAGCCATCAGTGAGTGGCTCTGACTGGCCCTCATTGTACAAAGCAAAGATGGCCACCGAATACTCCATGAGGGACGCCAGCTCACTGAGGTCATACAAATTCACTGGGCCCACCTTCACCTGCATAAAGCAAATACCAGCATGATAACTTTAATATAGCAAAAATTGAAACATTCAATCACAGTAGGTAAAATGACCGAAGTAATTTTAATACAAAAGACTTGAGGGATCAAGAACATTTAAGAAGAATAAAGTGGACCTTCACAGTCTTTGGGTTTCTGAAATTATTTTTAAACAGAGTGAAGCAAACACACCTCCTTTGTGGCCAATCCGTCTGTCATGACCCACATGATGCGGTAACCTTTCACCCCATCAGGCGGTGAATCCCAGCTGATGTGGGCGGAGTTATGAGTGATGTCTGAAAACTGGAGATTCCTGGGAGGGCTCAGAGGTACTGGCAAAAAAATAAAACAAATATAACAGCATGAAAGATGCATGGAAATCTGACATGTTTTACATGCTCACCAACCCAAGGCTGTTGAAGACACCTTCGTCATGACCTTACAGGGACTCTAAATTAATCTTTTAGCCTGCAGATGAATCTGCATTTATCAAACTACAAATGCAAAGCTGATGTCTATGAAGTTGTTGCACAATTTGTATTATTGGGAATGATTCAGTTCTGCTCATCTGAGTTGAATGCAGCCTTGTTCTTAATACATGATGACTTCTGCCACTTGGAAACATCCTCTAATGTTTTATAAGTATAACCTCGGAAATGAAAACCAGAAGGTTTAAGAATAATAGTTTATTTTCAGCTTTGACGGTGATAATGTGGCATGAATTCCTCCATGTCTGATGACATCAAGGTAGGGTAGCTTGTGTGTGCTGATCCACAGAACCATCAAAGAAGAACCCCAGTCGAATTTATCACATCTAGATTGACTTGGTTAAAACTCAATTGAGGAACAAATTATGTGTAAAAACCCTGAATTTACCTTTAAGAGAGAGAGTGAGAGACACACACATTAATATGCACTCTTGAAAATTACTTTACTCAGTCAGTGAAACTCAATTCTCAATTCACTTCAGAACTTCTCAAAGTAGTTTCTACTTTAACTTTATTTATGTTCTGTTTTTATATTTATTAATTCACTGAAATACATTAGTGTGTTTAATAATAGATGAATTATTGATTCTGTTTGCAACCTGGTCTCATATAATCATTAAATTTCAATTGAATTCTTGACATTGTGATTCCGAGAAAAAAATGTTTTGTAATTCTCTCTTTCCTTTTGATAAAATATGCATTCAGGGTTCAGTGATTTTGTTAAATAATTACCTTTAGGATAGATTTTGTTCCGATTTATGAGACTGATAGAAACATATATTTTGTTAATGAGACTTCCCACACAGCAGACTGAATTAGATGTTGCTTTCAGCTTTTAAATCGAAGCTCAGAATGTTATGCTGAGATCACACGGGGTCAAACTTAAACTAACAAAACAAAATACAATAAATCTCAGTTTGCTCGAGCGGGCATATGCATTACTCACATGTTTTTCCCTGATTTGTTTTGGGGTCACTGGCTTCTTCTCCATACATAGCATAAACAGTGATGGTGTATTCAGTGTCAGGCATCAAGCCAACCAGCTCCACCTCTGTTACTCCATCAGCTACATTAATCTGAGGGCAACACTTAGAAACAAATTTAAATTTGTAAATTTATAAATTCTCGTCGGAGAATTTCTAAAACCTTTGCATTCTCAGCTTTTTGCTTCTTGGCCTACCTCGTTGTTTAGATCTCCATCATCTGTAAAAGGAGCATACAGCAGCATGTAGCCTGAGACTCCATCCACATGGCTCCACCTGGCCTGCATTGTGCTGGGAGTCGCATCGAACAGCTGGAGGCTGGCGACTGACGGGAGAGCCACTAAACACACGGACAGACAAAAACAGGACATTTTAAACAAGAATAAAACAATATTTGAAACCAGGTATTGAACAACAACAACAAAAAAGATTCATGTTTATTTTCTGATTCAAGTCTTACTGTTAGAGGAAAGCAAATTAGACCTTCAGGGTTTTTCAATACTCAGATGAAATAAAATTCAACAGCTTACATGCATTTTAAATTGAATTTTACAAAAAGACAAAAGAAGATCCTAAAAACAAAATCTGCATTGCCATAGGCATTGTTGCTAATCTGTGTTCTAAGGTGTTGACGTTTTCTCTCTTTTTTTTTTTGCATATGTCTAAAACTAAACTTACAGGTAGTTTCTGATCCTCTCAGAGCTGCACTTGCCTCGTCCGTGTACACAGCAAACACAGAGAGCTGGTACTCAGTGAGAGAGCTGAGATGCTGTAACACCACTGAAGTCTCACTGCCAGCCACGACAGCCTGGTGTGCAGGAGAACGAGTCAAAGCAGGAAAGGTGGATGAAAGGGACAAAAGTACGGAAATGAAAAGGCAATGAAGAAGGGGAGGCGTAGGCAGAAAACAGCAAAGGAGGGTATATTTGATTTATTAAAATGAAAAGAAGGGAATAGTATGTACTATATGGGGAGGAATTGCAGCATTATATAAAAGATCTAACAATATTTATGTTAGATATCAATACCAGCTAAAATTTTTACATCAGTGCATCTCTAAACATTAGCCTAAACAAAAACAATGAAAGTCATTCTCAGTTTATGCATTTGCTAAAAAACCAAAACAAACAAACAAAAAAAAATTACTACCACAGTCAGAAGACGTCATTTCACCCTTTTACATTGTTTAGACTGAAAACATTATTGTCTATGGGATGTGCAAAATTTTGCTCAGGGAGCAAACAAGCACCCGCATGTACAGCACTATCAGTTTTTGTGTGCAAGCACAGTCTGTATTGACAAACTAGGTTAATGTAAATGGAGAGATACAAGAGGTATCAATGAAGAACACCGTCAACATGTCAGAGAAAAACAGAAACAAAAGAGCGCAGTGTCCAACCTCACTCAGCTACTCCTACCAGCAGCGTTTCTAAAGGTTTCTCCTTCCACTTTCACACATGCTACATCCACAGATTACAAGACAAGACAGAGCTTCGCACTATCAGTGTCTGCAATGAGGCAGCCATTTCTTAATTGCAGCAACACAACAAAAAGATAACTCATTATATATAGTGATGTTCTCAGGAAGCAACACAGCGTTTACCTCTTGTGGTTTTCCTCCCTGAGCCGGATGGTAAACCACTCTGTACATTTCTACGTTTCCAGCTGCCGGACTCCATGAGACCCGAAAGCTCTGAGCTGTGACCTCTGAGGTTTCCAGGTTGAGCGGCATTTCCATTTTCTCTGGCGGAAATTCTGGACACAATATATGTTAACATGAAGACAAGGTGGAAGAATGAAAACATAATGCATGGCATTCAGGGCTTTATGCAATGGTTAGGACATTTATGGTCAAACACTATTCTGGTACACAAAAGTTTACATAATTTTGTTCATTTTAATACCTGTAGTAAAAAGAAAATATGTCCCATTTATTTCCTGCACTTGTGTATTTTACAGAGTTCTTAGGGTGAAATAATTATTTCACTGCCTTTCCAGCAATGCAAGCATATCTAGGTACAGAATCAGAAAAAATACCATTCTGTTTCTGTGCTCTTTACCTATGCAACAAACTCCTTTCCAACCTGAGCTGTGCAGAATCTGTTGGCCCCTTTAAATAAGGACAAAACAATTTACAGTTTACTGCAGTTTATGCAAAAGGATCAAGGACCCTATCTACTTATCATATTTATGTTACATCTGCATACTCTCTCTTTTAATGTGGTGCTTATTTTATCTAATATTCTTGATCATTTCTAGTTATTAATCTAATTTCCTTTACCTCTGTCCTTATATTTTGCCTCTTTGTTAAGTGACTCAAATTAGCTTGAGCAGTGCCATACTGATAAACTTGTCTGGCTTTACTTTGACCTTCGTATATTTGGGATTAATGGTTATGTAAGGTGATGTTATTATTCTGGATGCCACTACAAAATCCCTTATCTGTGGTCTCTGCAGGCTCTCTGCCTTTCATTCCTGTTCCTTACTCTGCTTGATGTCTTTGTCTTGCAGCTCCACTTGTTCACACACGGTCTTTGTCAGTCCCTCGACTATCGAACTCATAATGTTGAAGTCAGCTACATTGTAGACATGAGTGTGATGCGGCTCTGAGGCGATGGACCGCAGCTCGTTCTCATCAGCATTCTTTACACCTAGACGAGTAAAGGACATGTCATTGTTGGAAAAGAGTCAAATGCAGAAGCAATGCTTGGATTTTCAAGTCAGATTTTTAGCTTTAACAGACTGTCTTGATGAATAAACTTTAGCACAGCAGGTCAGTAATGTCTGAAAAAATAAAATCTCAATTTAGAGGAGCAGAAAAGGGGTCGTAGACAAGCTGTGGCAGAATTGCGTCTGTTCTCACCAATAGCAAACAGCTCAACACCAGCCTTTCGCAAGCTCTCTGCTGGGGGTACAACGTCGTCCTGGGACTTTCCATCTGTGATGAGAATCCCTATCTTTGGTACACCAACTCGTGAGCCAGATTCAGGCTTGAAACAGTAGTCTGAGACAAAATTCAGTGCAAGCCCTGTTAAAGAGATAAATAAAAAGGGGGAGGAGATAAGAAACAGAAGTGAATAAAAAAGGTTCACTGGCAAATGCTGTTGTAAATAATAGAAATATCTCCCATAGAAATGACTAAATAAAGCAAGATATGATATCTGCATGGGTTGGTGTGCTGTGAATGCTTTTTGTTTGGACTTTAAAGTAAAAATGGGAATATGCAGATTAAAAACTCAATGAAACAAACCAGAAGGGCACTTTTGAAGCAGATGCTAGTAATAATTTAATTTTAAGCAGTACCTGTGAGAGTGTTTCCTCCTTTATACGGTAAGTTCTTCACTGCATCAATGACAGCTTCTTTTGTAGAGTAAGTATTCAGATGCCATTCTAACCTGGGATCTCCGCTGTACTGGGCCAGGCCTGGAAACAGACAACAGCTACTATGAACCCAATCACTGATTTACAGAACCCTACACATCTACTAGCAAAAGATGTGTAGAAAGCATATAGTCATTTTATTGGAATATGTAACTACTAATCCAGTAGTTTCTCTTCCTGCAGAAATATGGTGTGACATAGATGGCCGTTTGCTAACAAAAGTTGATACTTGTTTACTTTTGATAACAATTAACTACTTGCTAACGAGTAGCAGCTAGCTACTTGTTAGCTACTTGCTAGCAAGTTATTAAACTCAGAGTAAGAACTAGAAAATATAAAACAGCTTATCCTATGAGAAACAAGGCTGGATTAAGAGCCAAGATTAACTTGACACCACATAGAGTAAGAGAAAGATGGTAAAACAGACAAATCTTCAAACGTCACTTTTTTAGTCTAATATTATGCTGCTTTATTTAAGCAGATATTGACCAGGGGTGCCAATAATGATACAGAGCAGGAATCTTTAAATTCAGGCCTACATCTTTTAGATGTGTCCCTGGTCCAACACACCTGAATCAAATGGCTGAATCAGTTCTTCACTATGCATTAATTTTCTCCAGATTCCTACTGATGACCCGATTATTTCACTCAGGTGTGCTGAAGCAGAGACACATCTAAAATTTGCATGTCTGGCTCTGGGTTTGAAGATCTTGATATAGAGGGTTTAACATAAGAAACAAACAAAAACACAAGTAATTAAAATAAAAAAAATTAAAAAAACATCTTTGGACTTATAAAAAGAGACAATGAAGAGGATCATGCAGTTTCTAAATCTCTAAGAAAAATAATAGCTGGGACCCACCTATCCTGGTCTTATCAATGCCAATGTCAAAAGCGTTGACCAGTTTTTCCAAAAATGTACGGACCAGCTTGAAGTTGAGCCGGCCGATACTCCATGAGCCGTCTACCAGGATCACAATATCTGCAATGGCCGCGGTGTGGCACACAAACTGATCAGCTACAAGAAAAAAACAAAACAAGAAAAACCAGCAAGTTCATAAAGTCAAACTTAGAATAAAATACACAGACAAAATAAAAAAAAGATGGAATAATTATTTGAAACAAAACAAAATTATACATTATCACATTTTAAGAAAAAAAAAGTCAATTGACTAAAATTAGTCACTATTGTTGAATTTAGATTTAAAGGCACACATGTTTAAAATTCAATAATACAATTAGTGCTTTCAACTTCTTGAAAAGTTTGACATTTAAGGGTTTGAATAAAAAACATCTAAAACAAAACCAAATCAGTCAAAATGTAATGCCTATCTATTATCTATTATTGATTACAATATTTAGAACAGTATTTATTTAACAAATCAGAGATTAAAACTGTGGTACTTCCATTACATCACTGCAATATCTCAGGGTTCTTATACGTCTTTTGTTTTAAAATCCCACATTTTACCATAAAAATTTTTCTAGATATTTCAAGGAAAGATGGAAGGATAGAAAGAAGGAAAAAAGGAAAGAGAAAGACATAAGAATAGTAGATTTACAGAGAAAATGAAAGTACTGCTTGTCTAGAAGATTATATCCTTGCCTATTTTTTGATTTCAGGTTGATTTACAGTATCAAGCATTTATCTGGTCTCTATAACTTATGTCTCCACAATCTAAGAAACACACACACAGAATTAGTTCATGCGTTATAATTCAATAAAGCTTATCTTGTCATCCCTCTCAGTCTTACATCCTGAAAATGACTGGATCCACTTAAGGTTGTGTCATAGATAACGTTCTGCTCTACAGAAATAACGGAGAACAATCCAACACATGCTGACAATGAGATTTATGTGCAAGTGAAGAAAAGCTATAAAAGAGAATGCTGACTAAAGGGAATGTGAGTTATTACTTTGCTTTTTGCTCAGAGCAATACGCACTAGGGATTAGACTAAAGATAGGGGAGTTAATGTAGATTATTTAGCTCGTACTAACTACAATAAAGTCATTCAAACTGATTTCTAACATCTCTGCTACAATAAATGTGAAGCAGGTTCTATTTATCATTCTGCTCCAACTACAGGCTGGTGTAGTTAGATATATATGATGACTGAATCATATTAAACATTCCACCTGTGGGTAGCTTGGCACAACAAGATCTAAAGCTTAGAGCTACAGATTTTTCCAACATTAAAATGAAGAAGTATATGTTTCAAAGAGCAATTTTCCAAACAGAGCCGTCTGTCTGCTGTTTCTGTGTGTCTGCCGGTTTGAACTGGCCAGCTGCTAAAGGCAGCTGATGAAAGAGAGACGGCAAGAAATCATGTCCCAGAGACGGCTGATGACTATTTTTCATTTGCTGCTGCCTTACAGGTTTGACTGAGGCGTTGTAGGCAAACACAGAGGCAGACAAGTGGAAATGATAAATGCTTTTCAAAATTGGTCTAACAAATCTGTATTCAACCCCTTTATTTTTCTATCCGAAAAGGTTTCAGAGGTTTGTTAGGAAACTTTTGTGAACAAACATGGAGACCAAGGAAGATGCCAACAAATGGTAAGACTATTTCGCAAGCTTGTAACGTCTTGCAGAGAGCAGTTCAATCCAGCTCTGGAGGTGCTGCAGAGATGAACACCTCAGGTAAGACAATCCATCAACATCACACTGTCATAAGGCTTGAATGAAAGACTACTATGAAGAAAGTAAGTGTCTCAAATTGATGTCTGCCACAAGCAGTTTAGAAGACACAAAAAAGTTTTTTAAAAAAGGCCACTGGTCACAAGATGTCGAAATTAAACTTTTTGTCCATCATGTAAAATGCTAAAGGTGGAAAGCAGCTAACAGAGAACATCTCCTTAAACACAACATCACCATAACATCTGTTTGATGCAGCAGGGTCAGTCAGAATCAACGGGGAGACAACTGAGCTAAATACAGGGGAGTAAACCTGTTGGAGGCTGCAAAAAACTGGAGATGGGTCAAAGGTTCATCTTTCAACAGGACAACAATCTTGAACAATTTCAATAAGATGTTGGTAGAAGCAAATCGAAGCGACTTGAAGCTGTATGAGCAGAAAAATGCATTCCTTTTCCATTTGTGCTGATCTATTTGTCATTTATTAGGAAAACAATTCCCAATACAATACATTTATGCTTGTATTGAGAATACAAATTGCATATTCCATGGAAAAGGCATTGGATATTGAAGATTCTGGACAAATGATAACAGAAGCCAGTTGATATCATGCATCAAGCTACAGATTCAGTGACTGTGTGGGTAAAAAGGCTTATGCACTGAAAGGTTAGGAAATAAGAGGCTGGGTCTCCTAGGTCTTGTTATAGATGTCCAAAGCCTGTATGCCTGCCGATCCAGCTGGTAAGCAGATGATTAGAAGGTTGGTAATTACAGCTATTCACAGCTCACAAAACCATTCCCAACTTTTATTGTGTGCAGGGTGGTGAGCATGTCAGATGAAGTTAGTCATAATGTTAGTGTTTTACCTCTGAACCGATAATCTAGGTAATTCATGTCCTTCACAGTACACCCGGCAACATCTGTAAACAGTCTGGCCAGTTAAAGCAAACGATTTGATGCCATTTATTCTCACACTGATTGATTTTCTTTTCTTTTTTTTTGCTTTTGTTCAACATCAAACTGGTGGAAAAGATCATTAGAAAAGTCAAACACATGAAAAAGATATAACATGTTCCACCACACAATTGTTATAGTACTTTATTATTTTACATTATTTAAAACTATTAATTTAAAAAATGAAAGCAAAAAGAAGGCTGCTTTACAGTATTGTCATACATTAAATCACACACAGTCTTTTGGAAGCTGCATGGTCATAATTTAGTGTTAGTGAGACGTTTTCTGACTGTCAGGCAGCAGCAGCAGCCTGGTCAGAGGTCTCCTTGCTCTTTAAAGCCCCTCTGGCCTTCTGCTCACCTCCGTCCTGCAGCCGTCTCACAGCTCTGCTGTGGGTTAAGGTGCAGTTTTAGTGGACCTGTGGGGAATTTGGAGCGTAGGACGGTGAGAGAGAATGTGACAGAAGGAAAGAACTGAATCAAAAGCACAAACTGATAATAGCGCTGATGTATAATCTGTTGGATTACAGAACCAACTGCTTATCAAAAGACGGATTTTATTTGAAAAAATAACTGCAAACTCTTTAAAGTCATTGTGTTTAGTGACTCAGCAATTACGTTATCTTGTTTAATGAACTGATTATTGTAGAAAATGAACACAATCTGCTCTGCAAGGCAAATAAACTGCTTTCAGATTTTGAGTGACTTTTCAGATGCTATGAAGTTTGATGTAGTTGGATATAAATAAATAAGATTGGGCCAAATAAACTTTAGTTTTACTTCGTCTCTTGTAAACACTATTTATAGTGTTACAACTTTGCTATTTACACTAGATCAGCTTTGTATCATTTGACCCAAGAAATTGCAGCGGCACAAATCTACGATTCAGACCAAGTTATTACTAAATTATGTAAAAATGCTATAAGTATTGCTTACAGGTTATCAAAATAAAAAATAAGGGCTCTGATTCAGTCTATGTTTAATGAATCTGTATAATATTTGAAAAAAATGTCAAACATTTTCACAATGTTCTAGTTTTTGGAGCTGTAGTTGTACTACATCTATCCTCTTTTGACTTCTTGTGTTTCCACCTGTTAAATGGGGGTTGATTTTATGTCCACATTCTCTTGTGTTTCAGAATATTTCTTAAAATTTGCAGAATTTAGTCGTGTGGAAAAAATTATGTTTCAAGGTTTGTGCAACACGACCGGCTGTTGTGAAAATCCTTTCAACTTAAAATGTGAGAGAAATGTTAATTTTCCCTTGCCTCTTGTAAGGCAAGGGAAAATTGCCTTGCCTTTTAGTTTATATCATTTGGGTTTATATCATCCCAAATGATATAAACTGGAATGTGGTCTGTAAATGATGATAGTTACTTGCCATCTAATCTAAGCCTGTTTGCTCTAGGACTGGCCATTACAGATTTCATGCTTCTAATTTTAACTTCTTCTGCGATCATTGCTTTTCCCAAATCCCCACCAATTATAACTACATCTACTTCTTCCCCCCCACAACTTATCACCTTTTCACACTCCACCAAACACTCCTACAGTGACGGATTGGCACAACAAGCTGCACTGTTTGATATAATATCATATAAAATGTCTTTGCCAGATTCTCTATGAATAATAAATAGGCAAAAAAAAACACAACAGTTTGCATCCAAGAGAACAAATCCACAAACAAAGCATTACTTCAGTAGTCTAACTATTATCATTCAGCACCGCAAAATCGGATTTGTGACTTTGTGAATCACAGTGTTGGCTGAGTCACATTTGAACCTTATTTGCTTGGAAGCACAAGTAGAAAATGTGCTGACCTAACCTGCTAACCACACAGTTGGACACACACCAAGCCAAGCAGGCATTGCTGTGAGCTGACAGACTGTCCACCTGCTATTCACAAGAGGGGAACAGGCCCAATCTTACATCTCACAGCACTAAGTGCATGGCTGCAGAGCTGCAGGGGGAAAGAAAATAAAATTGTGGCTTTGCGATTACTGAATGAACTTGTGTAGGAGTGCAGGAGACTGTGCTAAAAATGTGACTGCAACAGCCACTGTTGGCTCCAACAGCTGATCAAGTAGAGAGACACTGAAAAGCACTGAAGCCATGAAAAGAAGAAAAGCTGGAATTACGAATGTCTATTAAAAGTAAGAACAATTGTAGGAGCTTACAGATTGTGTGCAGACAATTAAAAGCAAAAGACACTGCAAACTACAGGCTCCCTACAGAGCAGATTACTTAAAGGAAAGAAGATTGCTCCGTAATCTTCTTCACTCAGAAACTGACACGCATTCTCATTTATGAATACAGTTGTGAGAATTGTAAATGCACAATACACCCAAAAAAATATGCAGTTGCACACAAACCTATCTGGTTTTAAAAACTTCTCCACCCGCTTCCTCTATTTTTCTTTGTCTCTCTCTGGTCTTAACAGTTCTTTCCAGACGGCCTTGATTTATTGCTGACCTCTATTTAGCCAGGGATCAGACAGAGCGTGCTGTCATTTCAGTCTCTCTTCAGGTAACGTTACTTTCCTCATCGCTATTATTGTATTTCAGTATCTGGAATTAGCATTGAGGGCAGCGACAGGCATGCAGATAAATGGACAGAAGCAGGGATGATCCCCACAGTGACAACCTTCTCCTTCTTCAGGATGAACCTGCTTTCAGAAGAGTACTTCACTGTCAATGCATGGCTGAATATAGAAAAATAATAATAATTGGACATTAATTCCATTAATAAATAACCAGTAGAAATGCTCAGCTCTAACAATTGCTGAAAATTGTATCAGCTTCAATGAATTCAAAACAGTGTCAAGGATATTAAACCGTTCATTTTATTACTACTTCTGCCAGAATTATTTAAGTATCATATCATATTGGAAATTATTGATATCCTGATGAGCAGGTTTCTGTAGCTACGATTATTAGAGATTCAAGCTTTTTTAGGTTTTCTATTCAGTGTATTTCTATGTTTTGTATTCTATTTACATCGGTTCTCATTGTCATTACTATTCAGTTCTTCTTCTGCAGATAAAGGCTTTTACAGTCGCCCCTGTGAGGTCATTTGTAGAAATAACAATTACAGCCCTGTTCAGTTTCTAACCCTCATTTGACTAAGAGTATCCCTATGATTGGGAAGTCAAAGTTTCATAACTCTATAGGTTTAAATAGTTACTCTATATCCCCTTAGTGACTTCAACAATTCATAAAAAATGTCCTTGTTTTGCAAGTGGCTCTTTGGACATTCTGCAGTGGCTCTAGATAACTTGATAGTAAAAATATAAAGAAGCAAATATTATTAGGTTTTAGTAGTTTTTCAGTTTTCTCGTGGAATAATTGCATTTGAATTTGCACATCTGAATTACACTAAAGTTACCAGTGATATTTTACTTTTTATGTCATTAGGTTGGAAAAGAAAATAATTAAGAAAATGCATCCATCCTGTTTTTATATAGAATTATGTGTTTATGTTAAAATAAAAAAATAGAAAAAACCTATGGTTCTTGAAGTTTGTAGTTGTGATGTTATAAAAGTGAAAAAGAAATTTGAAGTTTGAATACTTTTTCACAGAGATGTATGGATGTAAATTCTGAGAAAACACTTATTCTTGCAGTTTTGCAATGATTTTAAAGTGGATTTGTGAATGAAGAAAGAGCTAAGTTAACTTTTTTCAGCAATATAAAGTTGTGTTAGACTAATAATGTACCAGATGACAGTGGTTCAGGAGATGGGAGAGAAGCTTATTTATGAAGACGATGACAGGCAGCAGGATGACACACCTGTCATTTGGTCAGCAGCCCACGGTTTAAATCAGACAAACTCAGTCAGGCACAGACATTCATATTCATTGGTGAAACCTGAGAGAGTCTGTGGGTGTTTGTATGCGAGATTAAGTATTTTGATCCATGAAGTTTGAAGTTGAAATCCAACAGCTGTTTTCAGAGGATTTATGTCACTTCATGAAAGATCTGTCTGTGTCTGCGCTCCTGATCTTTATTCCACTGAGTTTTTGGTTCCACTTCATTCACCACACAGATATGCAGAAACAACAGATATTATGGAAGGTAAAAGCATAATGTGGCCTGTCAATACCCTACTTTTCTAAAGCCTTTTGTCATTTTCACTCCCATTTATCTTTGTTTGGCTTATCCATTTTTCTTTGTTGCTTGTTTCCTGTATGGCATCTATCTGACCCACACATATAAGCTTGTATAGCTGTGCTTTTCTCCATTTGTTATTACAGTTCTAACCAAAACTCTTTCCTTTCCTTAAGTTTATGCCTTATTCCAACCCAAACCTTACATTTATATACATCTTCGACATGAGTCTAGTCAAGAATCCCAAAATATTAGGGATAGTTGAATAGGTTAGGATGTGTTGCCTCATTAGGACAGATTTATGTTCACAATTAAAACCAAATGTCTTGACAAGACAGCGGATTACACCAGCGTAGCTTCCAGTGAAACCTTAATAATAATCCGGAGATTTCTCTTTTAAAAGTTGAATACCTACCTAATATCTGTTTTCACACACGTTTAAGATCATAACGTGTGTGTAGCTCCCAACAGGTTTTATGGCTTTGCAAATCAACAGTGGCTTAGTTCTGAATTTTACTGATTAGTTTATGGTTCCTACCTCTTGTCATTTTTTTTCTGCTCAATGGACCTTTTTGTTTAGGATCAGGAAACTATCTCGCTTCAGCAAAGCACAGCTACAGTGGACACAACTCTTCTTTTTTTGTCTACTTTTCCAAGATGCTGACCACCACAAAACAAAACCACTCTACAACAATTGAACTTTTGGAGACGCTCCGATCTTGGTGTCGAGCCAACACAATTTGGCCCCTGACAAACTGGCTCAAATCTTTATGCAATCACACTTTTGCTGCTTCTAACACATCAATTGTGAAAACACAATGTCCTCATGTGCGAGTTGACATGAAATGTTTTCCAACTACTAATTTCATCTACTAGTGGTCATAACATTATATTGAATTATTATTGCTACATAATTGTTTATTTTACATATTTTTCCATTTATATATAATGTAATTATCTAACACTGCTCATTAAATTGATTTATTTTATCCTAATAAGAGACTTAATAGGCATGCTGTGAGCAAAAGTAGAAGGAGGAATTGCATTACTCTCTTGAATCTTTTGATTTAATGCAAACTTTCATTGTTTTTGTTTTGTTTCCTGCATGAAATAAAAGAATATAAGAGATTGATTTAGCACAAAACAAATAGTTCTGCCCAGTGTCTCAGAAAGATGGAGAGATGGGAAGCAATAGTGGGGCAATCAGAAAATTAGATGATAATTATTTTAATTGAGTTCCTGCCAATAATTACTAAAATGCCATTAGCACAGCCACATCTATGCACTTGTTAACCGCCGTCATACAATTAGCTCAACTCACCCATAAATGCCCTCTATTAATAGAGGATGAGGACAGGCTGCACAGACCTCACTGTCCACAAACACGACTCACATCCAAATGAGTGAAGGGTCTTAGCAGCTCAGGATCAGGATCTCTCCTCTGCTCCTTTCAGCAGGAATAATTTATGAGCAGAAAAATATACAGTATGGAAAATAAAGGACCAGAAGTGATGGAAAAGACGCCAAAATGAATTTCAGAAATTACTTTTGCAATTTCATGAGAAAAACAATTTCTTTTCTCATTTTCTCCAGTACTTTTCAATCAGAAGTGTCTCACTTAGCCTATCTGGATGCTCCACAACAGAAACGGTGCCTTCTTGTCCATTAGTCACTTTAATACTTCCATATCTGCTTTGCTCTGTGAAAGCACTACTTTCTTGTTTAAACAAGCATGTTCTGTGACAGTGAAAGGTTTTAAGCATTAAAAGACTCAACTACAAAGAAATGATGAACTGCTTAGAATCACTGGAGTTTAATTTTACTGCTGTTCTAATCTATATTACATGAGGTTTTTGTATTGATTATGTTGGCTTCAACTCATTAATTTCTCCTTACTGACTGTCTTGCTGTCCATTTATCAACATGTCTTATAGCAAAATCTTTGCAATCCAGTGAGTCCACTGAGTTTTATAGCAGCCGAAGATTTTCCTGCATTTGTGCAACTGCTGGAGATTTTAAAAGAAAACTGAAGGATGCATGGAAATGCTGTGTCTAAAGAAAGGCTAAACAGGAGACAAAATTTTAAGTATTATCTGCAATATACATACTCTTGAGAATAAATTGTTACGAATTTAGAAACTTTAATCAGCAGGTGCAAGTTTCTTGCTCTCTGCAGTGGTGAGAGATAAGACTCGCCTACTCATTCATGACCAGCATGCTGAATGTCAGCTGAATCTCATTGGCTTAAAGACACACATTTGATGCTTTTGTGGTTTATCTACATTCCACACACAATCATAATTGTATATAGCAGGTTTTATGTACATTCACAACATTAATATTTGGTTAAATATCCCTCAGCAAATGACAAAAAAAGCCACAAACAATTGAGGTTATTAAGTTTCTGGCTGAATATTTGACCACTCGTTTTCTTGGAGACTGTATTGCTCGTTAAAACTTCCTGATTTAGAGATTTTTGTTTTATTTTGGCACATAGCCCATACATATTAAACATGGTTGAGGTCAAGGCCAATCTTAAGGTCAGTGTTGGTCTGATTTATCCGTCCCTTGAGATTTGAGAGTTTGTCTGGTCGGAAAACCTGATTGTTCAAGTTTGAACCATCCAGCTGCTGATCAGAGATGTACTTGAAAACCCTCTGGGGATGTTGCCATCCTCATCAATGTCCCCTCTCCGAATGCAACAGTTTGGATAAGGACAATCATACAACTACCTCAAGAATACATCACCACTGTTTTCAAGTAGAAGCATCTAAAATTGATTTTTTTAGATGTGACAGGTTCTAAGTTCCTGTGTTTCTAAGACTCCAAGAATGAAGGGTTGTCAGTGTTGCACCCATGAGCTGTTACCACAGGAAGTCACAGAACTTAATTTTTGCCACTCCACACACCAAAGCTGTCATGTCTTTGATTCTGCAGTGCCCGCAAGTTAAGAAACCTTATGTTCAGACAGCACAACACCCCTTCAGTACAGTCGCTGTGAAGGCGAGCAACTGTGATAAAAAAAGAGCTCTCTTGTTGTGTCACAACTGCTCGCCTTTTGCATGTCAGCAAAAGAAAATATTGATTTACCATTTCTATTTTTAACATATTCTAAAACTTTCAAACTATGTTGGATTTAGGAAACATAAACACTGCTTTAAATTAAACCTGAGAATTTTAATTTGATATAAAAAAACTAAAGGCCTTTGATTGTATTGCCTCTCATATCTCATGACTGTCTGAACTAATAGTTTATGTTATGTCTATTTTAATTATGCCTTTGAGCTCTGTGTGTAATACGAGCTTCTCTGCTTTGGCACTGTGAAGGTCGCCTGCCAGAGATGATGTCTGCACCTGCAGTGGACAGATGAACAGACACTAGTTCTCACAGTGCGTCTTGTAAATATTGTTGCACTTCTTCTTCTTGGGGTATAAAACACGTCTGTAAGACACAGCGGACAGCGTTCTCACCTGCGGTTCTAAATAAACCAGACTGGGTGTTTCCAGCTTCAACAGATTCATTCATTCTTTTTTCCACAATGACACCAACTGTTAGCTTAGCATCCAGCACTAAGCAGCAACAAATGAAGTCATAACCCCACACATATCCCTTGACAGATTTCTTAAAAGAGCTATTGTTGCACAGCTGTACAAATACTAGATTTTCTTTTTTCCAATAATATTGTTTTAGGACCTATTTCCAGAGAAATACATCAGCCTCCATTCTTTGCTAAGCAAAGCATGAATATTAATTTTCCTTGTCCTTTTCTGATGATGTTGGAATGAAAAACAAGATAATCCTTCAGAAACATGAAATCCCACAGCAGACAGAAAAATCACTATACACTATGGTCCATCAAATGAACCTTAAATTAAGAGAAAACTATGTGAAAAGCAACTAAAAAAGAGACAATATGTCCTCTTTTTGCCTGTGGTTCTCAATAATAATATGAAATAATATTGATCTGCCTTCTTTAACCATCAAATAGAGTTATAATTTAACATGCTACAGTTCAGTCACAGATCTTCTTCAGGCCAAAACCAACATGTGTGGAGTTGTTGTCCTATCAGCTCAGCTTCCATACATGAGGTTAAATAGTCAGTAACTGCTTTATAAAAAAAAACAAAAAAACATTTCATTTTGATTTATGCCATTTCAATTAAATACACTCATCCACTGCAGCATGTAAATATTTTTCTTTAGTTCCATCATCTTCTCTTCCCCTGCTGATTAAAATGAATCCCACAGCATAATACTGCTATCGCCTTGTTCCATTGTGATGCTGGTGTGTTCAGGTTTATATGGGGTGTTAGTTTCCCCTGATGCACAGCATTTTGCAAAGTAATCAAAAAACATCCAGTTAGTTTTGATCCGACCAAAGCAGATTCTTCCACACGTTTCTGTTTACCCCTACATGGTTTGTTTCAAACTTTGAGCTGAACCTCTTACAGCTGTGTTTCAACAATGGCAAAAAAGATATTAGAGTATGGGGCATCAGACATTGCTTTAGGATTTTTTTCAGTTCCCTGAGTTCCAAGTCCATTTTGGTAAGTTGATGCCCATCATCGTTGTGCATCGACTTCTCCGCCTGCAATCAAACACGTTTTACTGAAAATTGTTTTGTCATTTAAAAACTGAACAACAAAATCCCCCAGACTGACCAGCTGCAAAAACATAAGATCAAAAGAGAAAAATACCAGGCTGGTTTCTCGTTGCTTTTAAACAAGCCACATTATACAGTATTACACACAAGTACAGTATGTGTAAATTAACACAACAGGGAAATTTTACTTTCACACCTGAATGCTCCTGTTGGGGCTGCGGTGAACTGAAAACATATTCTGCCCAAACCTTTTGTATTTTCTAAGAGCCTGAGTCACTTGGTGTCATCACAGATGAAGAAACTAATTTCCTTTGATTGAATGGAGACTTTTTATTTAGCTCAAACATGTGTCCAAGTACGCTAACATATGGTTGGAGAGTACTTGCAGAGTACCAAACAGTGGATGGCAAAAGCAGTTATTTCATTGATAATAGAGGAAATTCTTTGGCATTTATTTTGGCTAATGGCTTTATCTGCTACTTTCTTGTTACACCCCATTCAACAGTAACACCTTTAAAATCTAATCCCCAAAGAAGTTGCTTGTATTACCCTCATCAGTTAGATTAAAAAAACATGTTTGGCAAGAGATGACAAACTTTAAATTGTTCAAATTGAAACTGTAGGATTTTCTTTTATCCTAATACCAACCTAATTCTAAACATAGTATTAAAAAAAATGCAGCTCTGAATCACTAAATATACAGGAAGGGATGACCAGCTTTTGTAATTAAGGTATTCTTACATGAAAGCCCTGATTGCTACTCTGGAACAAAGACAGAGTAGGTCAGCAGTACTAAACTCCACACAGCTACACCTTCGTCTACGCGCACTCCCACACAAAACACATTCAAACAGGAACCCTGGCAGACTGTCTGCAGCACCATCTCTGTGGAGCTCAGTGGGACGCCGGTGTTATCACCGTGGAATATAAATACACATGCAGAGCATCATGTGGAGAGAAGAGGAGAAGCAGTCACAAATTATACCTCAATATAAAGGAGCGTTCTCTATTGAACTAAAGAGATGCATTATTATTATCGCTGCAGCTGAATCCAGACAGAATCTACAGAAGCACAGCAGGATATTATTATAATCCCCAACAGGTAGAAAAGCAAAGAACCAATCAAAGTCTCCGGTGTTGCATTGAAAGGTAGCTGGGTCTAATAACAGGAATCTGATGGAAATCCAACTTTATAATATCCTTGCTTAGAAGAAAGGGAAGCAAGAGGAACTTAATATGAAAGACTAAAACCTGCGGGTGGGTCTAGTTACACAAAGCCTGCTTTATGTGGTGTAATTTTTTTCTTTTTAAAATAATTTGAATACAGGCTGAATTATATCTGTACAAAGTTTGTTTTTTTTCCAGTGGCCCATTTATTTAGTTTTAAACTTTTCTCACTTAAATTTTCTTAACTTTTTTTCTTTCAGTGTCAGCTGTGAAACTGGGTTTCTAGTAAAGATTATTTTTTAGCTGTGAGGTAAATCTACAAACTGCATCTGCAGAAAAACAAAACATCTGGTTTTACGTGGACGCAAACCACTTTTTCACTTGTTTTTTCAGTTAACCGTTCTAATTTCTATTTCAAACTACTCCACTAATTTGTCTCATGAGTGACAAGGACGTTACATTGGCAAATTCTTTCTACGTATCTTAAATGAATAAGAATACCAAGGATCAAATATAAAACTGCAGACAACAATATTTTCTCATTAGTGAAAGATCCATTGGAAAATTGTATCAATGTAAGCACCAGATTGCAGTAATAAACCATTTTTATCTGGAAGTTGTGGATTCTTGACTTTTAGTCAAAGTTAGCTGCAATGACATGTTTAAAACTAAATAAAAAGTAAAGCAAAAAGGTATAAGAACAATCTCAAAGTAAATTATATTCTTTATGGCCTGCAGAGGCATTTCACTGCCTCATCCAAACTGCAGTGGGCAGAGAGAGCAAGACTTCTGTAGATAACAGGAAGGCTGAGTACATTACAGAAAAGTAACTTTGTTTAATTCCTTTGAATGTTCAACTTAAACCTGTGTAAATGTTTAGTCTCTTTAGCAGAGGTATGCTAAGGCCATAAGAAGGGGGTTTAAACAGTATCCTGGTCATTTATAATCACATTTAAAGAACATTTTGAAAATGTCTGACGAGGGAAAAGAGACATAGCTAACACAACCAAAAATACAAATTAATATGTGTCATTAGTGCAATGATGCATTTATCATGTTCAAATAAACAAGTTCATCTACATATATGCAAAAGTAAATGTACAAGCAATCTTAAATCTTTTTAATGTTGACTATTTAGTGTGATTGTATCTGGCATAATAACGGACAAGAAACAAACCAAGAAAGCTAAAAAAAAAAGTACATTTCCATTTCTATTTTTTCTCTGTTGTTAGAGTTTATTATTGCTTTGTGTTGTTTCTATTTCTCTGCATCACCATGATGACACAGCACAGAGAAACATACTTCCCAGAAAGAAAAAAAAATTAGAAAATGTCTAATGTCTGAAACTGCATTAACACAATTATAAGTGTTGTAATCATTAATGGAATTAAATCAGACTTAGATAGGTCAGATAAATCCTTAGTTCAAAATTTTGATCCAAATTAAAATTAATAATTTTAATCTTTTAACTTGTTTGGTATTGCAATTAATAAAATCTATTTCTCAAACCTGCAGTCAGTACAGGAGTTCAGATTTATTAGCTATGTGCTTTGCACCCAAGAGCCAATTTGTTATGTTTTTATGGAAATTAATTGCGCATCGCTTCTCTCAGTGTGTATAAATAAATTGTACTTGTGTGCTCCATCAGCATCTCTGAAATGCACATTTGGCATATTACAGAGGAATTATATGGTGCAATCAATATGTAACTGTATAGTCCTTAAAATAATTGCACTCTGTACAGTAGAGGCCAACACAACAGCTAAAACCACGGCGGTGCTGTACAGGACGGAGGTTGATATCTTGATGGGTGATTGCTCTTATACGACGACTTAAAGAGTTTCCTTTCACACCAGCAGCAGTTTTATTGTATGCATCCAGGAAATGTCCAGTAATTGTCTCATTACACCAGCACAAACACCTGCCACCTGAATTAAATTTGCTACTTGGTATATACACAAAAATAACGCGCTGTTTGAGTGTTGTACACATTTCAAATGAGCCCTAAATGCATCTTTAGGTGGTGTAAATCAAATGAGTTTAGATTGAAACAATTAGCATTCTTCCCCAGAGCAAATGCTTTCTGTGAGACTTGGGCTCTAATGCTGTTCCTAGACTGAAACTAAAGCTTAGATCAAAATTTAATCACACTTCTGGCAGAGTTAGGTTCAAAGCAATCGTTTTGTTTCTTCCTACTGGAGGTGATTTTGACTTCTAGGTCTTAATATGAATCTGATAGAGACTCCAGTGGGAGCTAAAGATTTGGGTGATGACAAGGAGGCCTTCCAACCCCAAAGACTTGCAGCCAAAGTTAAATTGTCAAAATACAATAAAAACATGCAGAAAGCTGGTCAGCAAGAAAGGTTTTACTACTGTGATTCTAACAAATGTTTCCATTCATTATTGAAAAGCGATGCCATTGTTTATTATAATGTAAAAAAAAAAAAAAAAAAACAGATTTAGGGTTGATTCTCCTTTTTACATTCATTAATTATCTTTTGAGAGATGCAGGGTTATTTCCACAGAGACAAACCTCTTTTTCCTGGTTTGTAATGGAATGTAATTATATGTCATCAGTGTGATGATATTGTTTAAAGTGTAAATAAGAGGGAAAAGTGAGGGAAAGAAGCAAATATTTTGGTTGCATGAAAATAATTTTAAAATCCACATCTGTCTTGGGTATGAATACATTTAGACTCACATTTAATAAAACAAACACTTTCACACATTAACAGCTTTCCTAATATCTGAGATGTTGCTATATGCATCATCTGTGTGATGGGATTTTTTTATGATCTTCACACATTAGTAAAAACCAAAAGCATTGCAAAAATGATTAATGAAGCAAAACAAATCCCCATGTTAACTGGGAATGTGTTAGCAGGAAGACCAGTCAGTAAAATATCCAATACATCCATCTGTAAATCGCTTTGAAAACAAATCTTAAGCCATCAAAAAGAACATCTTGGAACAGCTTGGTTTCAAACGTAAAGCAGATTCTTTGAGAAAAAAGCAGCTTCAACCCATGCAGACAAGAGCGAACAGTGAATGACACTCTGCTTATATCAAGAGTTCATGTTAAACACTAAATGTTTCCAGAAATCACAACTATGACAGATTCATCAGCGAGGAATATGTGGTTCTGGCATCTTTGTTCTCACTTGTTGGATGAAAACCTGACGTGTGTCAGTCAGGGCATTTCTCTGACGTTTTCCATTACTGATTGCTCACAAACTCTGTATGTTGTTGGATACAACCAGATCTGCACTGACACTACACATGCTGGTGTGCCAGCCTCCAGAACATTTCTATGGCAACAGACTGGAGAATCCATCCAAAAGGTATTTATCTCATTTATACATCCAGCTTAAAGGCAGCCTCTTGTTATGGAAACGGTGTGTGTTTTTGTCCTACCTCCAGAGATCTCGTTGGCATCGTCAGGAGGTCCATCTGAATCAGTCAGTCTCTGCGGCTCAGACTCATCTTCTTTGTCACTATCACCTCCAGCAGCTGATTTAGCTGGAGAGAGGCAATGAGACATTAACAGAACAGAAATAAAACGCGGATTAAGAAACTTTATTTTGCCATAAATATTATGTGGTAATATGGTTGAGCTCAAAACTGTTAGTTTCCCTGATGAAATCACACAAAACTCTTAGTATTTCCATAGAAACAGCCACAATATAAACTGTCCATAATTCAATTGTTTCCAAAACACCCAAGACAAAATGTCCATAAAGTTTTATCTGTATATTTTATTTATGTGCTGAACTAAACAAGAAGCTTAATTTACTTCCAAGACAAATCTGAGTATCAAATTAGCTTTAAACCTCACTTGAATATTCAACTAACTTTCACACCATATCGAGGTAATCAATTATCAAAGAACCTTACAAAATGAACTCTGGTTAGCAGGACCGGAGCCATTTGAACACTTTGACTAATCCGACATTTTTGATCAGAAGCAAACTCATCATGCCAAAAGGAAAAAAAAAGTCTGGCCCTAAGAGAGAGGATAATAGACACTTAATATGAGGGTGAAGGCTACATTTTCATTTCCAAATGTTTCATGGTGTGTAGAACAGCTGCATGATGCATCATTGCCAAGCATCAGGGCGCACATTCTTTTGCAAATAAACCTGGGTGTGTATGAAAGCACAACTTTTTAAAAACTGCGGAGGAAAATAGCCAGACATGTCACTCTTTGGGTCTCTGCCAAGATGATTGTTGCTAAAATAGCCTCTACTGGACTTGATGCGTCAAGAAAGTGTCATAGTTCTTCTTTCATGAAGAACTTCGATGTCACTGTCCAAGAAAAACTCCTTTGCTGAAACAACAGGGCATCAATGTCCGACTAAAGTTGAACATTTGAAACATGGTGATGTGCTTTGGAAGTGTGTTCTTTGGTTTGAAGAGCGTAAATGTGAGCTCCTTGGGCACAGGGGTGTTGATTTAGTTTGGAGGATGAAGGGAGAGACCTTCAACTCTAAAAACACAGTAGTACTGTTGAACGCTATTAAATACCAGAGTGCTGGTATTTATGTTGAAACTGATCGTATTGCCAGAGTCTTTTGGTCCAAGGCTTCTCCAAGCCAAGATGGGGGGAATGGAAGAGAGTAGAAAATAACTTTGAAAAATGAGACAATGAAGCAACAACAAAACCAAGCAGAAGAACAAATAAGAGAAAAGTGACACAGAGGGGAAAAGATAAAGACACTGCATAACAAAAGGATCTGAGAGAATGTCTAAACAGCTTAAAATAGGAAAAGGCCAAACATGATGAGAACAAAACAAAAAGACTATTTAGTTAAGTAGAAAAACAGAAAAGACAAGACAAGACTATTCCAGAAGGGCAGAAAGAAAATGAAACAAACCTTTAAATCTCCCCCGAAGTGGTCTGCTCTGCTCTCTGCCTCTAATAGCAATGACACTAATAATGTAGTCCTTAGACGGATTGTAGTCCGTTATTAAAACCGTTGGGTCAGATTTAGACACAATGATCTCCCTTTGCTGACCACCTAAAACAGAGAAAGAGATTTAAAAAAAAAAAAAATGACGGGACACTCAGTCATAAGAAATAACATTAGAATTATATAAAAATGTTTTATTGTAAGCCGCCATCTAGGAAAAAGCAAGCTCATCTGAAGAGCTGTTCAACAGACAAGGTGGAAATATTTTGTTTTGTGGATTTATTTATGCAATTCCTCTATAGACAATATACCTGACAAATACAAGTGGTTAAATGTGGATAAAAAAGGAAAATCTAAGTAGTATTATGATCTTGATTTTGTGTTTGGTTTTCTGTTCTTTCCTTCTGCTGGATGCTTTCTGTGCTTTTATTGATCTTCTGGATCTGCCTTTGACAGGTTACTAAATTGTTGCAGGTTGACAATGGTAAAATTTCATACTTATTTAACATAAATTTCACAAACGCTTCTAAACTGTGGGTTGAAACTATAGCTGCAGAAACAAACTAATGTATAATATCGTTGTGGAGACAAGTTTGCATTAATCATATAAAATCCTACACATACTGTATGAATTATTCCCGTGTGTGTGTGTGTGTGTGTGTGTGTGTGTGTGTGTGTGTGTGTGTGAGTGAGCGACTATTCTTCCCTTCCTGCAAACTATAAGTTTAGTGTGTCCCAGCCAGAGTGGTACAGAGTAAACAGAGTAAACTGCAGCAGGTACACACAATGTCCTGCACCGCTTTACACTGCAACACACTGGAAGGACTCAACACTGATCTAGGATCACCACTATTGGGAGGCCTGAAAATGAGGTACGCTTTTTGTTTTTATTTAGTTTTTTATAAAAACAAGTTTAATTAGTGTAGCTTGGCTTAATTTTTACTCATATAAAGAAGACAAAGAAGAAGAAGAAGAAGAAGAAGAAGAAGAAGAAGAAGAAGAAGAAGAAGAAGAAGAAGAAGAAGAAGAAGAAGAAACGCAGTAGCATTGAAAACTCTAAATTGTTCATTTTTGGATTTGAACCAAAATGTGGTTTAATGAACACAAGTCAAAAACTGGAAACCCAGAACATGGAGATACGGCAGAGCACAACAATGAAACAGAACAACGAATGAACCACTGGAGTCCAGGACGGAGCAGGGAGTGGATATGACAAAGAAGCTAATCAGAGGTAACCAGCTGCAGCTGTGAAGGGAGCAAGACTAGACAAGAAAATGACTAGCAGCTGGGGGAGGGGAGTAAGTGGCAAAGAGACTAAAACAAAGATGAAGTTAGAAGGAAGAATTCCTAAACAATAACAGGGATAAATACCAAATCTAACTAAATAAATCAAACAGCTAAAAAGAGAAACTAAACTAACAGAAGGAATAAACTATAATGAGAAGATAATACTAAGTCCACAATACAAAAACTCAGGCAATGAACAAACTGAATATACATACACACCCTGCTATTTGAAATTAGATTAATTTCCGATGTTGCAGAGAAACCACACACTTTTTAACCCTTGAATAAAAAAATCTATCAACAATTTGATATTTGTCAACTCTTCACTGTCATGTACACTTGCTGCTTTCCTGGGTTTGGAACCAGTTACTTATAATTTCAACCTTTTGACCCAACACTACATAACACCGACTTGGGGAAAAGTTTCTGCTTCAGGCAAAACAGAAACTTACAGCAGGACCAATCGAATGTCTTCTGAGATTCTACAGTCAGAAAAGACAAAGATTGAACTCATCAGGTGCACAACATATAAAAGAAATGTTTGGAGGATTCAATGTGAAGCGTTCACCCTAAAAAACACTGTACCACCTTTCAGGTATGGTGCTGGGTTTCTGTGTTGTATTTAATACAGAAACCCAACAGCAAGGTGAAGAAGAAGAGATTCTCTCCTGAATTTAATCAGCCACAACGACAACCCGATTTTAAGAGAAACTCACCTGGAACAAAAACAGGAAGAAGATTAAGAAAACATCCAGCAAGTCATTTTCTCCTGTGAAATCGATATTATCTTCTTTCATAAAAACCTAGCTCTGTCTGTCTTTGTAGAACAGGAAAAATTATCCTGACCCAAAAGGTCAGTGACTAATCTAACTGAATCCTTTGTGATCTATAAAGATGTTACCTCAGCAGCTCTGAACTAGCTCCATCATTCACCTCATCTGACTCAGAAACAAGAAGGAAGGAGCATGATTTCATTCCTTTCACAGTGATCAAAAAAGGCTTTATTAACCATATGAATGCAGCAAAGATTGTGCTGAAATTAATTACCTGAAACTGCATTTTCAGCAATGAGCTGTTCTTTTTCCTGATGAGGAAGGAGGCATAAAGCTAAATTTTAGTTCTGTTCTCATGATATCACCAGATGAGTTTTAGGCGAGAATCCCTATTCCTGCATAATCCTTTTTAATGCAGGGTGGAAAAGAATCAACTCTAATGGTAAGCCCAGCTTTATTAACAGATGCAGACCATAATGCAGTAGCAGTGAAGTGCCTGAGTCTTGGCTGTAAATGCAGGTGCACTGCGACTAAAGGATGAGGATCCTCTCAGCGATGATTAGGGCAATTTCTACCAGGCTGTGAATGCACTGCATCTGCACATCCATCAGCGTGTGACAGATGTAAAACAAAGCAGAGCATTTATGCATTCTTCAGCTAACCCAGGTTGACCTCCAACGTGCGTTAGAAAGTGGTCCTGCTACTGTCCCCTCTATTAGTCCCGCTTTTAAAAATCTGCTGACAAGTCCCACACATTCAGCAGAAACACTCCCCCATGCTCTCCAAATTGGCCAAGGTGCAGAACAAACTTTGAGGTCTGCAGATCTCCCAGAAGTGAAATTTGTTCAAAGGAGTTTTGATAAGAAGTGCCTTCTTGGCAGATAAAAAATAAAAAAACCCAGTTCCTAATTCTTTCCTCGGGCGCCTGAAGTTACACTACTCTTTGACATAGTGTTTTATCTGTGTGTGTGTGTGTCTCACACATGAGTATTGTGCTCATGTGTGTAGAGGATCCTACCTGGTAAGCTGTTGTAGAGAAATAAATAGCTGTCGACATCTCCTCTGGGCTCCCTCCATGAAACTAGGAGTCTGCGGGAACTGTGCACTTTGAAACGCAGCCTCCTCGGAGATGGAACTGAAGAGTAAGGTAACACTTAAACCAGATACAAGCATGTAAAAAAAAGACCTGTGTCTAATTCAAGGAAACATTGTGACCTGAAAAGTCCCTAAGCATCAGACATGTCTTAAAAAGTATTTAGAAGGGATATGAAAGCTGCAGAACAAGATGAAACAAGGAAACAGGAAGGAAGAAATTGGAATGGAATTCAGATAGGGAGTTCACACATATTATGACAGAATAAATATGGTATTTCTGTCACCATACAACCACATATTTTGATGCATTCTGCTGGAATGTTATGGTATATACTTGTATAGTGCTTTATCAAGTCCAGACGACCTCAAATCACTTCACACTTCATTCAGTCATTCACCCATTCATGCACACATTTACACACTGCTATAAGCTACATAGTAGCCTCATCTGCCCTGAGGCAGTCTGACAGAAGCAGGGATGCATGAAACCGGTGCCTCTGGGCCCTCTGATCACCGCCAGCAGGCAAGGCAGGTGAGATGTCAAGGACACAAAAACGACAGAGCAGGGGTTGAAACTGGAAACTCCTCCCGTCACCATTATATGAGAAAAACCAGAACAAAGTAGCACATAATTGTCACTTGGTTGGAAAAAACATATGGATTAAATTTTTTGTGACTACACAACGGAGTCCTGGTAACTTTCTGGGAGCTGCAGGTAAAGGAATCTGTAGAACAACTGCAGAGTCATGCACTCAAGTAATCTGCCCTTTATGGAAGATTGGCATAAAGAAATACTTTGCCGAATGAAAGTCATAAAAAGTTTAGCTTGCAGTATCCCACAAACCATACGGGACACAGAAAACATGTTGTGAAAGCTGATTTGTTTTTTCCCTTCATGGAAAACATGATGTGTGCCAGCAAAAGACTTAAGACTGGCGTGGAAATTAAACTTCAAGTTAGACACCAACCATATACGTATACACAGAGATACAATGGATGTAACGGGACAATACCTGCAGAAGTGGTTGGATTTATGTAAAGCATTTATAAATTTACGGTTCAGACAATGGATTTTATGTCATGTTGTATGTGTCGTTTTGTTTTTAGTTGTTTTTCTCTCTCCATCCATCCCAAACAGGCCTTCCTGGGTCTCTGTTTTCTGCATTTGTTAATTTTAAATTACATTTCAAGATGCATCTGTGGAGCATTTTCTGTATGTAGAAAGTCCTGATTCTGCTGCTTCTGCCTGTGGGGCCCTCAGTGGGCCTCAGTCGACCACCTCTACAGACTCCTTGATAACATTGATTTTAGGTTTTCATTCTGAGCCTCGAGTTCTGCATTTGGAAGCTAATATCTTGGGTTTCTGGGGCCCAGACTGGCCATGTGTGAAAGAGAAGGTGGAGCATTAATGCTGAATTTTCTGTATGCCTTCAATGGATAGCTGGACCTTGAAATTACTTTATTCCAAACTTCTGTCTGTTCAGTAGGGGCAAATGAACAGAATTGGTCAGTCTTAAATTTTTTATTTAATCTCTATGAACATCCATTCATTTTCCTAAACCCTTATCCCGGCAGGGGTGCTGGTGCCTTACTCCAGCTGCCAGCGTGCAAGAGGCGGGTTAACCGAGGACAGGTCATCTCTATGAACAGTTCTTTTCAAATATTCATTTTTTGCTAAATTTGTTTTATGGTACCTGAAACAGCAAAAGACTTAAGGTGCTGTGGTGGTGGTAACAGCATCCACCATGCATCCATTTCATGACAGAGGTTAGCAATTGCCTAGAAAGTTGCTTAATTTTGCATAAATGTGAGATTGTGTTGCCACTGTGTTCCTCTGGTTTGCCTCATGTTTTGTATTTTGTATTGTGGGTTTTGTTTTTTCAGTTATTAAATCGGCTGCCTTTGTTTCTGCACCAGCCTGCCGGCGTTTGGGTCCTTTATTCGAAATTCAACTGATAAAACAGCTACAAGAAGTCATTCTGGGTTCATGGGGTCCATCAGCAGTCCTGGCTGACAAACCAGCAGCTTATGACTCATGGTCGATTATGTCAGCTTTCTTCCCACATCGTACTCTGAGGCAGGTTGTGTCATTAGTGCCTTTACTGTTGGATGCCCAGAAGACATTTAGAAAGAAACTGCATGTTATTCCTATTAGTGAAGAGAATACAATTTATTAATATATTCATAGTAAAAGCACAGATTTATTTTTAATGTGTTGACATTACAACCGCAATATAATAATCAAAATGAAAATGACAAAGCAACAGGGAAAAACATTTAAGCTGCAAATTAAATGTAGCTTAAATGTTACATTTAACTTACATACTGTATGTATGTATGTATGTATGTATGAAACATGGTTTCATACATGAAACTGTGTGTGGACCTGTGTTAATCAAAGCATATCCACAACATTCTGGCACAGACCAGACTGAGGTACAAATATCTGCATAACATGTTTTATGTGTCTAGTTATTGATTCAGCCATTCAACAAAATTGGCTAAGAATGCAATTAAAGCTATTAATTATTTACAGTTAAGCGATTAATGAAATATTTTTTATCATGTCCCACTACTGACCTTAAAAAAAGAACCAAGTCAATCAAAAGCAAGGCCAGCAGAAAATGTTACATTTTCAAAAAATTTCATAAATTGACAAATGGTACAATTGACTGCCTTTTGCACCTTATAGTTTATGGATAATATGGAACTTTTTTAAAAGTCTCATTATTTTTGTTCAAAATATATAAAAAACATAGATGCATTATTTAACAGAAGCTAATGCCAGTGCTTGTTTAACTTTTTACTAATGGAGTCACGTAACTCTTGACACTTAGGCACAACAAGCAAAGTCAATCAGAAGAAGCACATCCCTTTATAATATTTCATGCTCTATTGCAATTTGCAAAACCATCAATAAACACTTCAAGTTTTACACTTTCCTTGCTGCGTTTCTTAAGAGACGACACAATGCCACCTATCCAATATTCTAAAGGCACGGGCTGAAAATGTATAATTGTACCACACAATAAAAAATCTATGAATAATTTTCAGTGCATGATGGCGCTCAGAAGATTACTACCTTGGTATCACTTAGTGTGTTTGATGGTAGGTGAAGTGAGTAGGTAGGCTCTTTATAATTGGGTGAAAATTGCCTTGAGTGCCTCTACTTTGCTTTGCATGTCAATGATTACACTCACCTACTGAATTGTGGAACAAACCTATAAGAAAAATAAATTGAGCCCACTATAGTATGTCTGAATGTCGAGATCTATGAGCAGGATGATGATTGTACTGACATAAAATTGTGATAAATGATTTTTGGAAATAACCCCAGGATGCCAACAGAACATTGGGGCCTCTGATTACCCTTCAACAATCTCACACATCTGTTCTTTTTTGTCACCATATGGCCGTAAATATCAACCACATTTCACATTTTCTTTCTGAATAGAAGTGCCTAGATTTCATGCATTCAGTAGTGTCTCTCTGTGTCTCACAATATCACATTCTGTGGACTTTATATTGTGTCTAATATCAAACGCAGCAGCAAATCTTGGCAGATAATTTTGTGATTACGGCATGTCAATACAGCTCTGCATGAACGGTGGTTAAACAGACGACAGCAAGAAGCATCATTAAGCTGAAGGTAGAAGTCCATTTTTAACAGTTTTTTAAACAAATATATAAACAATAGATTATGCAAAGACTTCAAGAAGTAGGTTTCTAATATCACCTAGAGCAAATCCAAAAATCCTTTGTGAGAGCATTTATGCACCCTCTAACAAGTGAACCAGCTAAAGATGTATGAACTGGAATTATCTGGGCTAACGTGAAGCAAAATCTGGTTTGAGATTTCCAGTCTGAAAAGGGGATGATTCCTGTCAGGATTACGAACAGAGAGAGTTCAGAGGGAATCCTGACTGATGAGTAAATGCTCACCGGTGCATCACTCTCCCACCGTCCTTTCAGTCATTGTCCTTGGCTTCAGCTGCAACAGGGAAACTTCCCATCTTTGATTTCCTCTCCAACTTAAGTTGTTTTTTTCCACAAACATCTTCTGTCCTGTGGGCTGCACAGTGGTGCAGTTGGTAGCACAGTTGCCTTGCAGCAAGAAGGTCCTGGGTTCGATTCCCGGCCCGGGGTCTTTTTGCATGTTCTCCGCAAACATGCGGGTACTCCGGCTTCCTCCCACAGTCCAAAAACATGACTGTCAGGTTAATTGGTCTCTAAATTCTCCCTAGGTGTGAGTGTGTGTGTGCATGGTTGTTTGTCCTGTTTGTCTCTGTGTTGCCCTGCGACAGACTGGCGATCTGTCCAGGGTGACCCCGCCTCTCGCCCAGAACGTAGCTGGAGATAGGCACCAGCACCTCCCGACCCCACTAGGGACAAGGGTATGAAGAAAATGGATGGATGGATCTTCTCTGCTATTCTTTACTTCCAGAGCGCCCTTCTGTCTTATTCTTCACTGCTCTTTGCAATCTCACCATTCAACATTCATTCAAAATCTTTTTTGTCCTAACCCATGTTTATCTTTGAAGTTGCTGACTTCTCAGTCTCCTCTTTATTCCTTAGCATCACCTTCCTTCTCAAGTTAATCTCTTATCCCTTTCTTCTCCAACTCTCCTTTTTTATTTTTTACAGCTGTTTCCTTCTCAACCTCGTCTCATATCAGTCACACTTTGATTTTCCTTCCTCTTTTATCCTCTAGCCAACATTTCTACTTAATTTTTTTTTCCTTCTTTGCTTTAAGTCCCTGGCTACCCTCTCCTTGTCTCTCCAGATAAGCCTGGTACTGACTCCGCCGAGTATTCAGGCTGCAGGAGCTCTGCTAATGCTCAGGATTTATGGATGACAAATGCTTGCTCTGTCACCGCAAGATAGCTATCCTGTACCGAACCTGAGGGAGAGCGCCCGGGCGTGCTCACTCAACGTGGCGGCCGTCTCGTTTGTACACAAACTACTCTGTTCACGGAGGAGACAGCACTTAGCGCAAATCCACTCCGGCTTCTATCCACCTCTCCCCTCTTTTTATCTCCTCCACCGCTCTCATGGAACCCTTCTCTGTTTTATCATATCTTCAGGTTTAAACTGTCTGCCTCTCATCCATTCTGCTCTTTTTTCACGTTTTATTTCACCCTCTCTTCCCCCACCTTACACTCCTGCTTGTGCTTCAGTGAATTAATGCCTTTTTGCACCCTTTTATCAAATCCTTGTGTAAGTAATGCCTTTTTCTTCCAGCAGTCATCTGGCTGCTGCGTTGAGTGTGTAATTCTGAATACTAAGCTGCATGATTATACTGTTGCCCTATCAGTCCCCTTCAGTCGTTTGGTCGAGGTTGAGCATTTAAATAATAATAGCAATAATAATGAACAAAAAGCAGAACCAAAAAGATAATCAAAACTCTGTCATTACTGATCATGTGTCAAATGCAAACGTTTATGTAGTTAATGTGTTCAAACAACTCAATACATTAGAGTTTCAATTAAAGGAACGAATTCCATAGAAAATCATGATTTAGATTCATGTACACACAGAGTGAAATATATGAAGCGTTTATTTCTGTTAATGCAATCAGCATAGGGCAGCTCATGCTTTGAATATTTTAATAACAGAACCAAGGAACATTACAATCTTCTAGGCAGTTTTCTAAATCCATTAAACGGTGGTTAGGAACAAATCACATCTGTGATCATGTGTGGATAAGTGTCTGTTGCATATTAAACATGTTTTTTGGTCTTGTTCATTCTTCAGTATTTTATAACTTAATCATGTGATTTAACGCATTAATCATATTCTATAACATCACCCTGGTACTGCAGATGACCTTTAGCTTTCATAGCCAAATATAGCACAGATACATGCTAAACTGACGTAAGATGATTAAAGGGAATTGCCCTGTTAAAAACTCAACTAAACTAAAATAAATAAGACCTATTGGAATGTTTTAACTCATAATTGTTATGCTATGACCTGTGCAAGGAGCGTCCTTGTAGGGTGAGTCACAAATTATCACTGCTGAACAAGCTGGCTTTTCACAGAGTGCTGCATCCAAATATATCAGTGAAAGATTGAGGGGAAGAAAAAGTTTATGAGCAACAGGGTCAAATGCAGCCTTAATAGGATTATAAGGAAAAGCCCATTGAAAAGACTGAGGTAGATTTTCACGGTATTGAATGCAGCTGGAGTCAGAGCTTCGAGGATTCAGCTCTGGCAATACGACTCTCGGACTCCTGGTGTGAAGAAATCCCTGAACCAAAGATATCATGGACTGCTAGGAAGGAGGATGCCTCAGTGGTCCAAAGTTATATTTTTAGATAAAAGTTAATTTTGCCTTACAAGATTAAGGTCACAGAGTCTGTAAAAACAGTGGAGAGAAGCCACGTTGCTTGAGGTTTGGTGTGAAGTTTCCAATTAGTGCTGATTTGGAGAGTTTTAGGGTTTTCATGCTTCGTGCTTGCTGACAAGTTTTAGAAAAATGCTAATTAATTTTAGAGCAGGACTTTCCATTGGCTGACTTTCTCAAAATTAATCAATACTGGTTAAAGGACAATAGTATCCCTCTGTTCGAATAAGCCAACAAACTGGCCTCCTCTTAATCCTACAGAGAATCTATTAAATCTATTAAAAGAGATTACTATATAAAACGGCCCATATTTTCACCATGAAGATAAATTACATCAGACAAACTGAAGGCATGGTACTAAAGGAACCGTTGCTTCTCTAATGCCTCCGCAGAAACACGGGTTGATCGTTTCTATTTTACGCTGCAATAAATGCAGCAATTCAAGCAAAAGGAGCCCTGATCAAATATTGAGGGATACAATCTACAGTATGTCAACAGAAGGCTGACTTTTGTGTAATAAAATCTTTTATTTAGTTTAGGTAATATTTAGATTTTCTGAAAAACTAAATGTTAGGTTTCCATTAGCAGTATGCCAAAATCATCATAATTGCAGATGGGAACAAAGGATAACAGGGCAAACTTTAAGCCAGCAAGTATATTCAGAGCATTTTTATTTGCTTTATATATGGATTTGTGGTGCATCTCTGAGCTAAAACCTGCACTGACATTTGTGGTTGAAGGTTGCTGCTTCAACATCAGATTATATGACAGATACTAAAGGCTTATGAATATTCACACTATTCTTAATGTTCTCACAAACTCAGTAGCACAATATTTTTTGGAACATTTCCCACAAAACAAACAAGATTTTTATTTTTTTTGGTCATGAATAAAAAAGTCACAACCTCTTCATATGTCACACTGGGCAAGAAAAGTAGGTTTTGCCCTCCTGTATTGCCATTTTCCATATACGGTAGGGACGATTATTTTCACCATTCGTCTGAAAGTACAATTCAAAAATATGTTCTTAACAAACTTTGTGCAGACTCATCAAATTTAAGGCATGTTCTGTTAGTTGTCCCTGTACATTTATATTTGTTTTATGTGGGGAAGAAAAAAAGCTAGCAGAAGAGAGTTGCGTTCAAATGCAATATCTGCTCAACTTTAACATCAGCACAATGTTTTAGAAAAAGAATATTTATGTTCTGAAAAGCTTGTAGTCTATTTTATGCTTGTCACACAGCTGCTGCTTTAGCTGACGCTCCCTGTTTGTACCTTCAGCGCTGTGTAATTTAGCTTATGCATGCATTCTGGATGTAGAGTGACCTGGATACGGTAAAGGAAACGGCACACTCACCAGTCACACTGCTTTTATAGTCTGTAACTTTCTCCTAAAGGGCTTTCAAAGCATTCATCAGTTAATGTTGCTCATTTACAGTCACAGCAGGCCATGAGAATCATCAATACTCTCCGTCAGTATTAGAGGGCCACAGTGCCTCTCCGCTAACTCGACGTTCTTTTTAGTGTGAGGCTGCAGATGATCGTGACTGGCTGGATTGCAGTCAGCAGAGGCAGATGAGAAGATGACAGCAGCTGCGGCTCAGATAATTTGACAGTTTTTAAATTCAAAACAGGTTGTCCCATCTCATCACCGCTTTTGTTTATGAATAAATGATTTCCCATCACTGGCTTCTCCCCTTGGTCATTAGAAGTGAAACTACTGCCCAACACTCTCAGTAATACTAATGCACTACACACACACAAAGTGCAATATTTGTGCAAATATGCATTTTGGCACATAATCTGTTTTGATATATCCTGAAGCAAAATATTGATCAGGACTGTCAGCTAATCAACAAAATCAATGCCGGTAATTAACCATGCAAGTAAACACGCACAAAGCCATGAAGCAACAAACACTAACCAACGTCTCCAATAAAATCTTTACGATGCATGACTTATTCAGAGCTGAATATATGAATACATATTTTAAAGAAGATTTATCTGACCGGGAATGAAGTCGGCTGGAAACAGGAACATAAGGTATCGGGTCACTCGTTTACCCTCCAGAGAAGAATAAACTGAGAGCCAAATTTGCATTTTCTTTCACCGGTCTTTCTAAAGTTTTAGAAACACCTGTATTTAAAGAAAATTGAGAAGCTGATTGTCGAAAATTCTCCACAGCTTTAGTTTATTTTGAGTTTTTCTAAAAACAGTCATAGTTGTTCCCATGGGTCGGACAGAAGAATGCTGCAGAAATTACACAAGTGTAAATTAAGCAATACTGAACTTAGACAAAATTATTGTTAGAAAATTGAGGTTATTAGACATTCAATACTACCAGTGTAACCAGTAGTGTTTTTTAGGGGGTTATACTTTAAATGGATGGTATTATGTAAAATAGACTTTTTTTTTTTTTTACATCATTTTATTCCCTCATCAAAAACATACCTGCAGTTTTGCTTTGACTCTTTCAGGACTCTTCATGGATCTGATTTTCGTCAACATGGCAGACTACTGCAATGCCTGCAAACACGGTGCCAGTTCTTCAATCCATATCCTGCAATATTCTACCATCATTCATGAATAAGACATGAAGATTCTTGAGCTACTCCTCTTGAGGCACACTGTTGCCCTGAAGCCCTCAATATAACAATCCTTCTATGTTGCACTCCTCATCATAGAGGCAGCTCAAATGAGCTTTCTCCATTGGCTGGCTGAACCTAGCCTCTGAGATAAGGTGAGGGGCTCCATTATTCATCTGAGCAAGAACAAGTCAGTTTAGGTAATTTGAGCAAGAATGCAAGTTGACTGCTTCTGTTTGGAGGTTTTGTGGGTAAGATCCACTGGAAGAAGTCCCCAAAGTTGACCTAGAGCTCACCAGTAGGACAATATTTTCCTTCTGCTCTGGGAATTACTCGGGACCTCCAGAATATGCTGGAGGCTATCAGCAGGGAGAGAGATGTTTAGGTTTCTCTCCTGGACCCCGTCACCTCCATGACCTGATGGCGAATAAAAATTATTCAAAAATATTAAACCAGACATCTGTGATGCTGAATCCTTATATTGTTGAACTTGGAAATTCTCATGAAAAATTGAAGAGCATAGAAATTTTTAAGGATGTATGAAGAGTGTAAATGTTTTGTTCCTTTCCCTTAAATGTCTATTTGCAGATCGGCGCAGGCTACCTGCAGCCTTCAGTGGTATACTAAATATAGTAGGAAATCTTCTTGTCAGCAGTTCTGCTGCGAGCATGATAGTTTGCTGATATTCTAGTTTCTCTCTGCCGTGGCTAATCCTATCCTCAGCCTACATTCACAGGCTGAAACAGGAGCTTACTAATTTAAGCTGCAGGTGTAACATTCAGGTTTATCAAAAGTGTACAGAAAGACACTACAGACTTTGCTGACATTGAGAAGAAGCTGAATGCAGGTCAAACACATATTGACCGCCCAAGTCATGAATACAGCTGTTGAAGCTGACAGCATTTACAAATGGTTAGAATGAAAGCATCTGCATCTTTGGATAAATATTTACTGTATGTCTGGGGAAACTTTAAGGACTCAGTCAGAAAGAGAACCATTTTGAAACAGTGAATGTCGCTCTCGTGGCAGCTGCTGGAGACACTACATGGCAGACTAACCAAAGGATGCACAGATGAAGAAACAATCCTGATACTGATTGTATTGCTTTAGTTCCAGACCACTGGCAGCATTTCCTTCCACATAATAAAACTTCCTGGTCTGGTGCACTATGTTGGAGGGAGATCCTGACAATATCAAGACATTTCAGTAGCATATACAAACATCCTGAATGAGCAGAGCGCTCTCTAATCCTCCAGCTCAAATCCACGGTGACCAGATGTTGCAGCTTACAGAAGCAGACCCAGCAGGTATTAATGACCTCCCTAATGAAGGGACAGAACGGTGCTTCCTCCAGCATCGAGGAGGTCACTCCTGTTTAGTTGTGATTGACTAGGATCAAACTGCAATCTTCCAACTCAACATGAAAGAAAAGCTGATCAGAGGTGAGAAATATGGAGTGCAGGAGGAAGAAAAAAAGTAAAGAATAAACTAAAACGCCCTGTTAACATTGATACAAATAGTTTAAAAAAGGCAGATGTAGATTGAGTTTGAACCCTGTCCACACTAATTAAAGATTTTGGTGACTTAAACTGTGATTTTTAGACATACAAATTAGGTCATAACAGCTAACTTCATGCTTGACAGTAAATTTTAAAATCTTTAGCCTAGCATTGCTTTACGAATGCTCAGGATCTGCTTGCTTTCAATTCTGATATTGTTAATGTCAATATTATTGCCTCCTTCTGGCGCAGCATCAGTAGTGCAGTCAATCATATTGTGTAAAATAATTGAATCAGTAAGAAATTCTCCCAGGATCAGTACTTAATAAATATACTATTTTAGCAGAAAACATAAAAAATGTTTAAAATAATCTAATTGCTTTTAATCAAAAGATAATATTAAATCAATTACTTATACTGCTGCTGAAATTAATTTATCGTATTGAGTAGTTATTACAATAGCTATAATAATCTATAATATTTTGATACATATATGTACAAAGAGAAAACACAGGTAAGTGTGTTGCTGATGTAAACATGCCAGCTTCATAGCTAATGCACAGGAGAAGCTTTAAAGCTGCAGTAGTTCATAATGCAACTACTAATACAGAAAAAGATAAGAAATGAAGAAAATGACCATAAAGTTGCCAGGAGACATGAGGGGTGAAAACAGCCAAATTTAGAAATATTCTTGTAACAAGAAAAAAGTGAAAAGGAGGAACAAGTGGGGAAGGGGCAGCACTACACTAACACATTAGATGTACAGATGAAGAAAAGTCTGGTTATTCCAGCCCTTCTCTGGTGTCTCATTAAAAGGATTTCAGACCATTATTGGGAACCATTAGCTTTTAAAACCTTGGTATGGTTGATACTGGTACTTGTTTACCATGTAAAGATTTTTCTGTTAAAAGAGGAAAGCAAAATATCTGTTTTAAAAAAATTACCTGATTAATGTAGATTGATTCTGAGCACAACATTAAGCAGAAAACTTGATATTTTTAAATATGCTTGTTTACAGCAGAAAGATATACGGACACAGCAGACCAACCCAATCCACTCAGGAATCAAACTCAAAAGAAACCTTAAACCAAAACACAGAAATAGTTCTAATCATTAATATTCATAGGTGATAAACTGATTAGAGAATGCATTTTCAATATTTCACTGAGAGATTCTAAAAATGAAACCTGCAGCTTTGCTGGTTGTTACTTAGCATGAATGGAGATCCTGAAAGGGCAAACAAGCTGCTTCCACACCCACATACTGTATACTTCGCACATAAATGCAAAGCGAGGAGAACTAAATATTTAAGACTTCCTCTGCATCATGTCTGTGTGATTACTATCCACACACGATCCGTTGTTTTGACGGTAGACGCCGAACGCAAATAAACTCTCCCAAGGTCTGATGAGTGACATAATGTCACACACTATGACTCAGTCATAAGATTAATAAGGGTATCCAGGGAATTATGCCTGAAGGGAAATACTGAGCCTTTTCTTAGACCTGTTGTCATGAGAGGGCAGGCAGTGGAACAGGTCACTGAATTCAAGAATCTGGGAACAATCGTAGATGACAAGCTGACCTTCCAGCCCAATTTGGACTGTGTGCATAAAAAGGCAAGATAGCGTCTATTTCTCTTTTGAAAGCAAAGGAGCTTCAACACAAGTAAACACACTTCTCAGCTGGTCTACTGGGAATTCATTGAAAGTGTTCCCTCCTTTAGTATTGTTTTTGATTTGGGAATATTTTGGCTAAACATAGAAATAAGGTCAACCAGGTAGTCATGCAAGCGGTAAGATAATCATCACCAGCAAATGTATCCTCTTGAGTTATATAAACATGCTTTAAAGAAAGAAGCAGTTCAGATTCAGAAGGACACATCACAACCTCTGCAGTCCTCATTTAAGCTGCTGCCATTTTGTAGAAGATGGATGGTCCCATTAACATAAACAAAAACCCATTTATCCCTTCAGCTGTGTTGATTCTGAACAAGCGATACCTTAAATAGTTACACATTGACTAGAACATTCTTTTATTTTTTTTAACAATATAGTAATTTAAATACAATTTATTTTATGCTTTTATTTTTTCAAGCTTATGTAGTTGGAGTTTTGTTTATATTAGTTAATTCTGTGTTTTTTTTTTATTTGTTTATCATCCATGGAAAATTTCTGCCATATTTCCAAGACATATCTCCATATCAAAGGTGATGGACAATAAAGTTATCATATCTGAGCTCAGACTATAATTTATGCAGTTATTGCAACTCTCTGTGAGTGAAAAACATCAGCACTGGATGTGAGTCATTGTGCACTTTGGGTGTTAAATATGTAATTCAAATGGCAAATGAGTAATGCAGATTAAGGCTGGATTCCCACACACCATTTGCCAATATATGGGATTTTACTTAAGCCTTTTTTTTCAGGTCAAGAAAAGCAGAGATAAAACAGAGCATGGGAAAACATCTTCCAGACTTCAGTCGCTCTCCAAATGTGTAAATCAGGGCTCTTCAAGTCACTATGCTCTAAATTTAGGATTCATCCAATATAACTGGACTCACTCATTAGATGTATGTGTTTTAGCTCAGGAATGCATCTAAAAGGTGCAGGACAGAAGTGGAGGCCCCATTAACATATGAATTCATTTGCACGTTTAAAACTTTGCATCCATCTCTTCATCAATCCATTTATCAGTCCACAAGCACTCATTCACACAGAATATGAATTAATGTATTCATCTAAACTCATGCATTCATCCATCCACTCTTCTGTCCCTAATTATTTATTTTTCCTGACTTTCTTACAGTCTGTCTGATTTGCAGGTTGCATGTTTTAAAAAGTGGGTTTTTAAAAAAAACTGAGAATTCAGAAAACTTGAGTAAAATTTTGAAATAAAAAATGTGTAGGAACCCAGGTTAAGGTAGCAAAAACAGATATCAGTAAGAAGAAGCATTTTAACATGCCATCTTATTGACAATGCATCTGGATTTTTAACATTCTCTAATTAAAACGTTCACCCAGAAAAATCACTTCTCGATGAGACTCAGTTTGATCAAACTGGGCTTACGTGTCTAATTGCGAAGCACGCTGAAGTGTGATGCGTTGTGCAGCAAATTGCTCTGAGAAATTACAACAGCAGGAGGCGCGCAATCACGATACGTTTAATAAAAGGATGATACTTTGACAGGAGGTGCCATGCTCCCAGGGTGAAAAGGTGTAATGATACAAAGGCAGTATTATGACGAGTCTGATGGCATCTGATCAGAGTCTGAGAGTCAAAGAGAGAGAGAGAGACAACAAAGGGACATGTAAGGATAAAAACACAGGAGATGAAACAGCAGAAGGGAGGAAGAGTGATGTGGAGGGGGTCAATAAGGTGAAACTTGGTGGGAGGAAAACATGAGGAGCGAGGGGGGTTTACTGAACATGATCTAGAGGAGCTGAATGACTGGATATGGGGGGATGTTATTAGGATGGTGAGAAGGAGACAGAGAAAAAGGAGGAAGGGGTTCTTACCTTGACCCTGAGCCTTACTGGGGTCACAGGAAACAAAGACAAGTAAAACCAGCGGGGCCAGAAAACACCACCTGACCTCTCCCATCAACAACATCCTCAACCTTAGCAGTCTAGACCTGCATGGAGAGGGAGAAGTTTGAGTTAGTTAGAGAGCTAGGTAGAGATCAGATGAATTTAAAGGAATGCGTATAAAGCAGCAACAGAAACAGCCTGAATGCCACAGAGGCGTTTGAGACTCTGGGGCTCAAGAGCAATTCCAATCCACTGATCTGGAATCAGTTGTTCATGCCTTACACTCCTGCTTTTCTACAATTACAGAGCAGAAGTCCATAATCTAGACTGACCACAGAGCAGTGGGCGACCCTCCCGCCCACACTGAGAAGACTGGGGGAGAAACAGTAGAGGACTTTGTGTGAAAGAAGAGAAGAACTGAGAAATTAACAAAAGGCCCAACAGAAGGAAGGGACAAAGTGACAGAGAGGAGGACCGTAGCTTGATTGACAGTTTCAAGGGATCACTTGATGAGTCCTATTGTCTGACGAAAAGAGCAAACACAACAGAACCTCTCCTCTTTTCCTCTATCTCCCCATTTCACCTTTGACTTTTTGTTCTCTGCATCCACTCAGTCACCTGCCTCCTTCGCTCCCCCCAGTCTGTCTCTCATTATTACAGAAGAGATGGAAACATTAAAGACGCCTTATCATCTGTCTCAAGGGATCAACACAACCTGGCTGACAGTCACATGAATAAAAGAGCACATGCACCAAAAATTATTTTGATCTGAACAAAGTAAGTATAACCCTCAGCCAGTGGCACTTAATGCTATGAACGATATGGCTACCTGTCCAGGGCGTCTTCTGTGATGGGGCTGCACAACGGCATAAAAGAAATAGCTTATTTGCATCTCCAATCAATGGAGATTTGATGTCTAACTTGTCCAGCTCGGTGTATGAATAATAAGTTGGTTAATTGACTTGACTGCATTCATTTAAAAGGGTTATTTCAATGTTTTAATGACTCTGGAACCTTAGATGATCCCAAATTTAATGCAAACAAAACCCAAAGCCAAAAGTTGTGTTGGCCTAAACAAAGATCTTTGACATAAACCCACCAGTCTGCAGACACAAAGTTGGAGTTTGATTTGAAGCTTATGACTCAATCAAAAGGCTATTTCAACTGTAAATCTATATGTATCTATAAACTGCATTTTAAAAGAAAAATGTTTAAAGTGCTGCACAGTATTGAGCCAATACATAAGTTAATATAACAAAACAAAAACAGTAAAAGCAGAAGCAAGACTGGAATGACTAAAATTAATGCTTGAAAGCTCTGGGAAGCGCTCTGCTGTTTTTAACTGGTAAAAACTGAGGGTGGAAATGATGGAAACACCTGTTTTTAAAAATATACAGGGATGGCATCAGAGGAAAAACCTGAATGTTTCATTGCACCAACTACTTTGTTTAAAAATTAAAATGAAACAGGCTCAAGCTGATTGAAGACAGCCAAGCAGGGAGCATAGACAGATGGATCAGTGACCTGGTGGACTGGACTTTATCAACAAAGAAGTGAAAGAAATGGATACAAATGAGAGTCTGCGGATTGGTGGTTTTGAACAGAACTTGTGGATTATGATAATTTGAGACTATAATTTGAAGAAAATGTTTGCTTTTCTCAATTTTAAAAGTGCTCTGTTAACATTCGCAAAACTTTTTCCATGTTTCTGGACTGTACTGGAATATGACCAGTTCAACAGCAATATATCTAGATTGCTCAGACTGGAACTGAAGAATTGACTGTACAGATAATTCTCATTGCACAAGCAAGGATGTGTGAAAGCCTCATGTTTTTTGTTTTGTTTTCAAATAAACAGAAAATGAGCATTTGTTTCCGCTGCAGCAATTGCATATGCTGAAAGTTTTCAAACAAAATAGGATTATTTGTTTACTCAAAAATAATGTTAATATCAATCCAGCTGTTCATCACTCTAGATGAAGCATTCAATCACAAATATCTCTTATAAGTCATTACATATCAAAAGCCATCCATCTAGGAAGGAAAACCTAATAGTGTTAAAAGAGCAGAAAATTGACAGCAGCGTTCATTGTTTTCAAAATGAAAACAATCAGACTTTATGAAAGGGGACTTAAAAGGGATTGAGCAAAAATAGGCCTTTCTAAGCACCATACAGGAGAGAGCAAACAATAGACAACAGATTTGTTTTTGGTTTGCACGTTTTTTATACCTATTTTCTCTTCATGCAATTCTTAATACAAGGCAAAACTGTTTCTCTGCCTTGTCAGGTTCTTGGGTAATAATAGCAGAGTTGCCACCCTGTAATTTGGTGAATATAAATACTAGATTTCAAAGGTCACCCTGATTGTTAGCTAATCAGTTTATTAGGGAAAAATGCTGTTGTTTAACACTGCATGTAGAGCACAGTTTGAAATCGTTCTCTGAAATTGTTAGGAGGCATAAAAACAAAACAATAGCAGATGTGCAAATGAACAGATTAATGACAGAGCGTGTGAAAGTCAGTGGTGCAATGGCCATCCCTATAATTTGCCAAACACAGTCAGACTTCCAGGTTTATTTTTTAATTATATTTGGTTAAGATAAGAATATTAACGTATTGGTGTCATATTTTTGCTATTTCTAAATATCGCCTCCACCTTCTATCTATCTATCTATCTATCTATCTATCTATCTATCTATCTATCTATCTATCTATCTATCTATCTATCTATCTATAACATCAATAAACTTAGTTTTGGTTTTTGTTTTCAAAATGTCCCCTTAAGATTAAAGGGCCCCCATGTGGTCAGACTGTCTGAAAACTTTCTGGAGGCGCCCCTGTTGGAAATCAACAACTACGTTCTTTTTGTGAATAAATCATCTCTCCATTTTAATAAAAGCTCTTCCTTCTCAAGTTTCAAATCAATTTTCTAAATTACCCGGAATTGCCATTTGAACTGCCACCGGCGCACAGGTGCATCTCTGGTTTCCTTGTCAACCTATCGCTCACTGATTCATAACAAAGTTTCCAAACACAAAATTTCTAGCCAAATAATCAGTTAGCATGCCAAATGCAGCGCCGTTCAAAGACTCCTGCGTAAATTTAAATAAATAAAATCACGCTCCTACCTCTGGACTCATGAATTCAAAGCGTCTTTTTTTAATCCCCAAAGGAGATCCTCTGAAAACCAAAAAATGTCTGAGAGCTGCCGCTGCTTCCTCCTGAAGCGCTCTTCTCTCTCTCTCCCTCTCTCTTTTCTTTTCTCTCTCACTCCTTTTGGGACACGGTCAGTCTGGAGAGTGGGTGTTTCTCTCCTTGTTATTCAGACATCCCTCCCTTCGGCTGATCCTCCTCGTCCCAACCCTTTCCTTTGGCGGGGTACATCTCAGATAGAGACAAACATGAAGCAGTGGCGCTGCACAGAATCCTCCTCCAGGTGTCAGATCGCTCTCAGCCCCCCGGGCTCCTCCAGTGCGCTTCCTCGGACACAGTGGGACCTGCCGCTGACGACTTAATCCGTGAGCTGCGGCTTCAAAGGACCCAGCAGGTCACTTGTGATGCTCGCTTGTTTGCGTGTTGACTAGTAAAGGGAAAGTCTCAGGATGGCTCTGTGCGCTCGGAGCAGGTGCCTGGCCATGCCCTGCTGCGCTGCCAGCTTTGATTTTAAAGGAGCAATGACACTGCTTTGTAATCGGAACTGAAAACACACAGAGACACACCCGCAGGTTTTTGGGGGGTTTTTCTCCCCCAAGCTGTTTACACTTTATTGTGCTTGCTTCAACATTTTCAGGAACACATCTATAATCCTGGAGGCTTAGTTTTGTTCATTCTCATTAAAGGAGAAACATGCAGAAAGAGTCAGCCAGTTATATTATTTGTTGACTTTGGAAAATCTTCAAAATCTTATTTGAAATAAAAGGGAACAAAATGGTTAACATAAGACAAATAACATTTCTTCTCACTCCAACGTGAATCAGATCAATTTGTTCCTGTTTTAGGGCAGTGAGTATGACCACAATAATTTATACATACTTAATGCCACAGTACTGAGTGATTTCATTTTTATTTTCTCAACTTTTGCATTTTTTTCCAGATTTGGTAGAATTGATTTTAACCTGTGTTGGGTCAAATGTTTGATTGATGATGCTAATCCTGCTACCTAGACTCATTAATTCAATTTATGCTTTATATTTACTAACAAATGCTGAATTTACCCTTTAAACGCAGCAACACTTTGCAAACTAATCTGTCTGATTGTTGTTTTTAGAGTAATTTCTTCCAGTTAAGTCCATTTTGGAGACAGGACCCACACACCATGGATAATACTCACCAACTTCAGTCAGTTCATTTTAATTTGGGGGACACCAAATCTGTCTTCTTCCCAAAAACTGCAGCTGACATGTCCATGGTGTTTATAGCTGGATAAAATTGTTTGAACAGATTAAATTGGCACCTTCAGGCATCTGGAAATTGTACGCAGGGATGATCCAGACTTAAGGAGAGCCACAGTTCCTCCTGAAATCTTTGCCTTTTCTAAGATTTTACATAAATTGTGCCTTGAGGTGCTCTCTCTTAGTAAATACACAGATTTGCCTCCATTTAAGTCAAATTTTGTGAAATTAACTAGAAGCTTACAAAGCCATCATCATCTGGGCTTCACAAATCTCTTAAAGGCGAACAAAAATAATTTTGGCAAATTTAAAGTTCTGAATTTAAGAACAAAAAGAAATCATTTTGCCAAACCTAACTGACCTGAAATCAGCAAAGATTGAGTGTTATTTAATGCAAGACAGGGAATAAAATTAGGGTTTGTGTCTCTTTTTCCAGTGTATGTAAATATTTGATTTCACCTACAAGTCTCTTATGAGCTGCTTCAAAGATTGGCTATTGGACTGGATGCAACCTTACCGCTAAAGGCTGATGAACTAAATGCAGCGTTTATGATGAATATATGGAGTATCATTCAAAAGTCCTAAACATTTATTTAGTCCTGTACTTCCAAGACACGATTTTTGTAACACTTAAAATTGTTTTGATGAATTCAATCAAGTGGTTTTCTGAAAGTCTTTCAGCCTTTATCAGTGGTTTAGCTTTCCATTCATTGATACAATTATTATAAAGAAACATAAGAAGATAGATAGGACAGTGAGAAGAACAGGGATGTGGTGAAAGGAGGGAGAAACTCAGAGAAGCAACCTGATGAAAACAAACCTAAAACCTCTTGCTGGTAAGAATAAAATAAAGAACATAGACGTAGGTATGTATCAGTGTCCTCATGGAGATTTTCTTTTATCATTAAAACATAACTAAGAGTCCAAACCTTCAGATTTCTTAAGAGAAGAAAAACTCAGGAGGACTAGAAACCGCGTGAGAACTTACAGAACAGGACAAAGGAGAAACCTCAGAGGAAGCAGTAACGATGCTTTAATGCTGAGGAGGCTGATTGCTGGAAAGCTTTACAGGTAAGTTAATTTGTTGTGAATGAATGTCAGCTGTGAGGGGACCAGAGCTGAGTGAGTGAGGGAAACAGAATATTATACGCAGAAAGGAAAACACTGGAATCTATGGAACTCAGATAAAAAAAATAGACATCAAAAAACAACCCGACAGAGGAACAGATACCGGCTGAAACATGACAAGCAGACACAGAAACATGAATAACATGGAAAGAGTGGTCAAGCTAGAGACTAATACCATGCATGACAGAGCCAAAAGCAATAACCAAGCAAAATTACAGCACAGAGGATCATGATTGATAATATAACTATGCAGTGTTGAGTCGAAATTCTGTCAAAATAAAGCCTTTGGTGCTCTAGTTTCTGCAGGTTCAGGCTTTCAATTACCCTATGAATTATTCCACGGATGCATGGTTAAAAGTTTGTGGTTGCAATAAGTTCTTTTAAAATGTAATAGTTGTTTAAAGTGTACTTATATTTCCAAAAAACCTGGGTAGAAATGGATGAAACCAGAGTGTCTGCAGCAAAATGCAGCAGTATCCTCAGTAACCTCATATTTTTTAAATGATTTTAATCAACAGTTAACATTTTCTGAAAAGAAATCTACCAAAATGTACATTTGATGGTAGTTTTCATTCATTTTGTTTGTCCTTTGCCTATTCAATGCTTAAGTTATTTTAATGACAAAGTACCATTGGTCTGAATGTATAGTGCACAAAACCAGACAGCACAGACTCCACCTCATTATGTTATAAACACAGATGAATTTAGTGAAACCCCAAACCTTCCCTTAAGTCCTTTCATCACAGAATTGTTTGAGCATTTTTATCAGGTATCAGTTGGTCCTGCACAACCAGCAGGATGTTGCTAATTCAAGAACGAGACAAGAACGGGGATCAATATGCAGACGGACTCCGTCCAAAGCTTAAATGAGTCCCACTAGCAAATCCTCTAAAGGCTGCTAATCCTATAAATTTAATTTGGATGGAACTATTCAAAATAATGGGAATTGACTTCAGTGAACTGAAGAAGTGCTGCAAAAAAAGTTTCCTCTGTCATCGTGCCAAGATTTATTGACCTTAGAGAAGCGGCAGGCAAATGCGGCGCTTTTCATTCAGACTCTGGACAAACTCCCTCAGGTTCCTCCCTCTGAAAGCAACTTACAGAGTTTAGTACATCGAAATAATGAGTCAATAACAATTTATCAAAAAGTTTTCATATCTACAAAAACTATGCATCACATAGCAGTCCTCATATTTCCCAGGCTTCTTTGCTATATTTTGTTGTGCATTATTCTATATTCAGTGAAAAGAAGAAAAAAACATTAATATAATGTTCCTGACAGCTGGAGCCAGTCTGTTGTGCATTCAGATATTTGACCAATAAAGCTTATTCTGTTCCAGTTGAAGTCTCTCCATCAGCTTTGTCCTGCTCGGGGTCAAGGGGCAGCTGGATCCTTTGCCAGCAGGCCTGTCCAGGCCACCCTGGACGAGTCACCAGTCCCTCATAACGTCTCCTTTTGCTCTGCATTTCAAGCTTATTTGAGTTGAAAATTTATGAAAGAGCTTGCGCTGTGATATTATCGACCTGCAGTATATTGAACCATTTCTTATGTTTTACATCTATGCATTAAAATTCACAATGAATCAATGTTTTCCTCAGTGTGTGTGTGGGATAGACACGTTGGAGCTGTGTAACTCTGCTCCTGCAAATGGCTTTGCTGCTGCAGAGCCGTCGCCCTGACTTTGCCCTGAGGGGTTACAAGTAGGAGTCATGGGAAAGAGACGCTACTGAAATGTGCGTCTCTGAGGTTTAAATCAGTGGCTGGCTGATTTAAACCTCTGAATACTTTTGCTCCAGGTGTGTCTCTTGAGCCCAAACAGACACACATGCTTGGCTTATTTAAACAACTGTCCATCTGCTGCAAGCACTATAATCAGGTGAGGAAGAATTGTGCTCCTCCCTCCTTCCTCTTCCTCTTTTTCTGTCCTCCTGTCATCATCTTTTTATTTATCAGCTGCAGCAGCGGACCACACACTGATGCAGCTTCTCTCCTTTGAGCTGATCTAGCAGAATACACCGTTTGGTCGGGTTCAGCGCTCTGCAACCTGCTACAGCAGAGCAGCAAGTGGCTCTTTGACTAAATGTAGCCATAATGTCAATTCTTGGTTTGAATTTCTACAATAGGATGATGCTAAAAGGACTTGCAATGTTTTATTAGATCTAGGTTTTTCTTTCATTTGTTTGGAAACTTCAAAGATTTTTTTTACATAATTTTCCACAAATATTTACATTCCATAGTAGAATCCTCTTCAAGTTTTGTTTTCTTCTCTTTTAAAACATATATATAAAAAAATGGTATTTCCTTAAAAATAGCAACACTTTTCCCATAGAAGATATTTATCAAAAACTATAATCTCTTTTTTCAAAAGGTCATACAACATTTTCAACTCCAGACAAGTTTTATTTAGCTGGGTTGAGGAATTTCTCATCACATAGTAGGGATTTATAATCGTTTTAAGAATTAATCCAATTCTTAAAACACTTACAGGTGTTTATGCTTATATATTTGGCAATCAATATATAAGTATAAATCAGAAAGAATTGCAAGATCATTTGTCAGTGGAATAAACAGAAACACATAATACAGTTCATTCGCATCTATAGATGTCTATTCAGCTAAAATATTTAGAAAACACCTCCCACTAACTCACCTGTAACAATCTATTACCTGTGAACTGGCTGAAAGAAGGACAAGAAAGATAAATTATATATATATATATATATATATATGGCAATCTTTCAGTGAAGTTTGCTTTTTCTCTTCAAATTTAACCTAAACTTAAAGAAAAGGTTAGTGACACAGGAGTTAAAGTCTGGGTTTGGTTCCCACTGAAGCAGTAAGAAGGCAAAAACTGGCTCCACATGGTAATATAAATATATTGAAAAGAGATTTTAAGATAAGCTTTGCTGAACACTGTGATTCTTTTTTTTATGTGCTAATTAAATAACCAATCTATAATAATGAAACACATTTTTTCGAAAACAAAGAAAGCTAAACGAAGACAGAAAGTGGTAAACGTTGTTATAGCTAAACAAGATGTTTACATTCATCAGGATACTCAGAATCAGATGTTACGCTTCACATTGAGTTCACATTAGGTGGATTTACACTCACCGCTATTAGACTTTACTCACTGATAATTAATAAAATGTTGTGTTCACCAAACTTTGAGGTGGCAAATAAAATGTTTCCACAACAAATGAACACTGAAGCATTTATTACTCTTCAAGCATAAATTCAATCCTTTCTAATTTATTTTCCTGGATCTATTTGTTGTTTTATTTCCCTTTGTTCTTTTTTTCCTTCCTTCAGCCATTTTCTGCTCCCTTCATCCTACATAAAATGTGGTACTGCAGAATAAAGGCATGACTCATTGTAAAAGTTGGTCCACATGTTATTTACTCCAATGAGATTGTTATGATTCACAAAAAAATAACACTATTGCTGCATCTTACTTGTAAAGAAGTAGCCTAGAACCTACAAGGCTATTTGTTTTTTAAGTTTTTATCTAAAAAATAAGTAAATAAAATAGCAACATGGACAGTTTATTCATGCCATGTGGTGTTGGTCCGATAACTTTTTAAGTATTACCTACATAAAAATCCAAAGATAGTTCTTTCCTTACCTTTGGTATTTGCATAACTCTGTAATCAGAGACGTTCACTCAGGTAACCCTTACTTTAGGGATGCCTCTGCACATGACCAATCATTTAAGGCTTTGGGAGCAGGTCATCATTTTTGGAGTAATAAAATCAAACTACAGCACAGTCTCTCGCACTTCCTCTGTCTTACTGTAATTGTTGGGAACAAGCCATCATTGTTGCTCTGTCAAACAGTGAAAGCATCATTTCCTGAGCAGAGGAGGATTTCTCCCAGGAAACACCAGCCTAGTTATTAGGCTTCATAAGAGCACAGTTTTTACCAGGCAGCGTGCAACACGACAGAGGAATAAATGTTAATTAAAAAATAAAACAGAGTAGTTAAATTATTTTTAACTAATTGCTTAACAATAGACAGTTATGTAAACAAAGAAATACAAGAATGATCATTTATTTGAAAAGGACAAAAGTTGAACAAATGTTCAACTTTTGTTTTGTTCAACTTTTGACCTTTCCAAGTCAACTATGAAGACGTCAGCTGAGTCGAGTTTGTTTATTTGTTGTAAATTCACAGTGTATTCTGAAGAGGTATTACGGGGCAAATAGATATATTCACAGTTGATGAAAAATATGTAATCAAATGAATCCAATGTAGACAGACTTCAGTTCAGTTGCATGCAGTCCAAATGGATGCTGGTCGTAATACAGTGCAGATAAATACAGTTTATGATGTCAATCGATTTAAGGTTATTTGTGACTCAGTTCTCTGCATTTCTGTTGTCATGGGTCCCATTTCCAGTTTGAGTCATTTTCTGCTTCTCCTCTTATTTCCTGTTCAACAAAGGCAGCAAGTGCCAAAAAAATAAAGTTATTTATGTATTTCCTTTGTATTAGGAAATGCATTTGAAGGTATTTCTTTTCTGTCCTATGCAAAACAAATTGCTGCTACATACATACATACATACTGTACATATATATATATACATGGAAAGTCTTTTTTTTTTCTAAAAATGTGCAGATGAACTATCAGAACCATGCTTTGTTTATCTCATTGTCTAAAACTAAAGACTGGCACAAGTTCAAAATGACACACTCACACAGACACAACACTAACACACACGCGCGCATGCAGGCATGCACACACTTGAAAATATGAACCTGCAGCCACACACTTCTCTTGAGCTGTGTGTTAATAACAAGCTGCAGGTTAATATGAGGGCAGCTGAGAACTGAGATGAATCACGGCCTACTGATTAGTCCGACTGGTCACAGTTATTAGTCCGCTTGTCATCTGGTGCGATGTCGAGTCCTGACCAAACACGTCTGGGGCATTACGAAATACAACGTGAGTAATTCAAGGGAAATATGTGTGAACCTGCAATGCCCATTCAAAACAAACATTAGATCAGTGGTTCTTAACCTTTTTTGAGGTACCAAACCCATCAGTTTCATATGCGCATTTACCGAATCCTTCTTTAGTGATAAATAAAATACTTTTTTTTTCAAGACATAGGTATATGTTTTTTTGTTGGTGCACAAAATGAGCCGTGCATTAACGTCACCTTGCTCAAAGAACAAAACCATGAACTCAGCAAATTACAGTATTACTTTATTCTGGCTCCCAAAAAATATTTCGGCCCCATAAAAGAATTTGAGCCCCCAAAAATATTTTGTTACTATTTTACCAATTAATAATAAATTAGTTTTTTTTGAAGAATTAAAATTTTTTAATAACTTGATTTTTTTTATTTATTTATTTAATTAGTTTTTTGTCGTTTTGAATCCACAAAATACTTTTTGGGGCCAAAATAAAGCATCGCACAAATTACATACCTGCAAATCAGTGCGACTTCCGCTGTTGTTTTTGGGAGACCAGTTCAGATAGGCGTGGCTTATCTGAACTTGGCAAGTGCATCTTCATAGCAAAGTCTGTTCATTTTCTTCTTTTTTTGCTCGACATATTTAGTATGGATTAAAAATATTAAGAAAGAAACCCGCGACGTACAACTACGACAGCCGTTGAATGGACCTTACCATGCTCTGCCTACAACCGACCTAGAAAATCCCACGTGGCTGCAAGTCTCAAAAACAAAGCCTCGCACATCTTCCACATGGACTGATTCTCTGCAGAGTATTTCTGAGTCAATTAGTGCATCATTTCTGCTGGATTTTCACCAAATATCTGCTACAACAATGGACAAGTTCATGTCATCTTTTTTTGATGACATCAAGGTGTTTGAGCAACGCGATGCCTCCAACATTGTGCACGTCACAGCAAAATGCTTTTGGTGGACGAGGAAAACAGCAGATCCTCATCCACAAAATGCTAATAAATAAATTGTAATATATTTTTTTAATGCAATACATATTTATCATAGATACTGAAATAGTTGGTGAAACAGTATTCCACTCAATTAAATCTACACGTCCCATTCATCAGACTACAAAATGCACAACATGGAAAGCAGAGTTTCAAATGGATGAACAATCACTCAAAATATCCCCATTCACTAAACAGAAAGAAAGCAAATCAATAATACTTACACCAGCACACACTCCTTTGTTCTTGTTGATCCTACGAAGGTTGAGCTGCTCATGCTGTCGTGCACAAGCTTTGATGAAAGCAAGGCATTCTGTTTCTGATTTTGTAAATCTGAATTTTACTACCACAAATACGATCAAGATACCTGACATCACCTGTACAGATACCCCACTGGCAATGGAGAACCATTCTTTTAGGGTTGTTAATGCAAAAACTTTCTGCTGATCTGCTAGTCCACAATGGACCTTACCACGGGCAGCTTTTCATTGGCTGATGCCCATTCTATGACATAGGTCTCACAAACACTAGCTTGTAGTGCCAGACTACATTGTGGACTAGCAGAAAGTTTTCGCATCAACAATCAAAAAAGAAAAGCAGTGTATGTTTTGTCTGAGGTCTAAGGGGAGCAGCTGGGTCAACACTACTATGGTGGTCCACTGTTTTTATGTTTGTTTGCCCTTTCTGGTGAGTCGTTTCGCAAACACTGTTAGCAAGTCAACGCTAGCAGCAGTAAGAAATTTTACCGTTAGAAGACGTGGAATAACATAAACTTAAAACTAAAAAAGTATCCATGTTAGAAGTGAAAATGACCAGCTGTATAAATAAGTCTTTCG
>CAEFZX010018473.1:0-27740 GCA_903066825.1 Alfaro cultratus | reverse complement strand
CTGACTTTACCTCGATGCCCATTGTGTGAAATGCAGATGGAGAATTAAAGACAACATCTGATGCCAGCTTGAGCTCCTGTTGTTTATTGCTACATGAGAAGAAGCCACCAGATCTGCATAGGCTACACATGCATGCAAAAAAAAAAAAATTTGTCTTTGAACCATGAGATCGTTATACTCAACGTGGAACCAGTCATTGACTCATATTTCAGTGGAAAGTGTTCTGCCTGTTTAGAAACGCCTTCAAGTCTTCTCAGCCTTCAGCGATAGATCATTTTATTCCACTCCTTGCTTGTCTTGGCAGAGGAACGGTAACCAAACTGCAGGGTGTTAACCCATCCACCTGGCTCTGAGAAGGGGAGAGAGTGTTTGGGTCCAGCTCCAGCTCAGCAGGGTCAAGTCTGAAGAAGATGTAACTGGCAGCTAACAGGATTGGATGTGCAGATTATCAACAGATTATCACCCCAAAACTGAGGGGGAGGGGCAGCATGCCCTGCGGCCGGGGAGAGGCAGAAGAAGGTGAGATATTGGGAGAGCGGGGAAGCCGGCACGGCCCATTGGATCCATTGATCCATCGTTCTGATCGGGCGCTGAGCCATACCCCCAGCTGGGATCGTCACGCTCCGTTTCCTAAAACAAAAGATTTAAACGTCCAGTTGACAGACTGAGTTCGTTTTAAAAGCAGCAGCAGCATTAAGCTTTTAATTTTGTTTTGAAATTGTATTTCTTTACCTTAATTAACATATTATTGATTAAAAGAAAAAGTTTTAAAAAATAACACAAAAAAATTCAATTTAGTTTAAATTCTATTTTATTTTTGATATAATTGTACTCATACTTTTTTATTTTTTAATGTATTCCATTTGTTATTGTGAATTATCCCTTTTGTTCTTATTTACTATACTCATTATTAATTACTCATAAAAGTAGATGTGAAGTTCTACTGACTGAAATAGTTTGAATAATTATCGTAATCACAGTATATTTCTATTTTTTGATGGTCTAATAAATATTTTAAATTTCACCGGTTTCTTCCATAGAGTCCATAAAATTAAACAATTAGATAACCTGATGATGTAACTTCAAAATTATTTTCAAAATATGCAGTGGTATAAATGAGCAAAACACAATTTGAATGTTTGCTTATTTGTTGAAATTGTTTTGTGACATTTCTGACAACATAGCTGAAATGAGTGTTAAAGTTTTTGCACTTCAGGGCTTCCGTAGTTTTAGTCATTTTTCGACTTGCCTGCGATTTTCTGTCCCAGTGTTTAGTTTTGACGCTGCAGTTTGCTTCGGTCAGAGGTCTGGAAACTTTTTAATGGCCCCAGAATCACTTCCTGTCCAATCCCATGAAATATTAACATGTTTCCACATTAACTCCAGTAAATGCGTGCAGAAAGCCTGTTACTGGTTGATTTATGAGAGCTCAGGGCTGTTCTCGTTTTGGTTCATGTTGTCCTGCCCGGTGAGTCTACGCTTGTGCTTTAAACGCGTTGTCACAAATCTGTCTGGATTTGCATGCAAGTCTCAAAGCGAGGTCGTCTCGTGAGTGCCTGAGGATGAGGCGGGAGGCATTTCTGACGCGCCTCACCTGTTCCTCACAGGCCTGTCGGATGGCTTCCCACCAGGTGTTCAGGTGCTTCCTGCCACCTGGACTTTCCTCCGTTTTAGCCCTTTTTTTGCTGAGAATTTAAAGAGTTCAGATTAAAATCCATCATTTCCTTTTGACATGACGGCATCGCTCTGGAATCTGCCTGCCTTGTAATTTACCAACCATTTCTGACCAGATGATGGAAAATATTCCACTCTCAGCTCTTCCAAGCCACAATTATTGCCCTTAATTTATAATATTACATTTCTGTTATTTTTCCATTAATCTTGTTGAAGCTTTGACAAGCGGCCAGTCTCATTTGCTAAAAATGATTTACCCAAACAGACCAGATTAGAGTCATCGTCCCTCTTTTCTGACAAATGAACCATCCTTAAATTGCCAAAGGATGCATTACTAAAACATAAACTCTTATTACGCAGACATTGTTCCATATATCCAACCTAAATTGCTTGACTGGAATTGTGTAATAGTTTATAATCATAAAACCAGCGGCTTCAGTCCCTCATCATTAAAACATTAGTCAGAATATTTGCTTGCACAATATTTCAAAACAGTTTTTTATCTCATGACTGACGCTATGATGGTAAACAATTAGTCAGCGACAGGAATGCGTTTGGGTTTTCACGCCATTGTCCCTTCGGTGCTCTCAAAACAGCTGATCTGTGGTGAGAAGGCGCTGCCAATGAGCTCATAAATTCCTCAAAGAGGCTGGGCCAGGTGCTTGTTGAAGGATGAGTTTGTAATCTCAGTTCGAGCGAGAACACCACCTGTCAGTCAGCGCCCATAAATTAGTTTCATAGTCATCAGCTGAAAAGCATGTTGGGGAGAAAACTCTCTGATAGGTTTGGATGGATGTGGAAGTGGGATGAAGGTGTTGGAAGATCCTGAGCTTCGTGTTGCTTAATGATCTACATAAATGTAGCATGAACAGGTTGTGACTGGTTAACACTGGGAATGTGCTAAACCCTTGCAGTTACTTCATCATTTGCCTGGTGGGGATAAGAAAACACAATTTCCTCAAAGTTTCTGGTTTTCCACAGCTAAAGGTAGCAACCTTTCTATACTTAGCAACAAGTGGGGGTGTCTACTCAACTTGCTGGGGTTCCTGCACGTGTATAAAAGCAATATAAGAATTATTCAAGGTAGCAATCACAGATAAATACATGATTTTAAAAATATACGTTCATTTTGAAACCCCTTTTCTACTGTCTCCCTGGGCTACTCCCAATAAAAACGTAGAACCTCCAGACAAGAAAATAGTCCACTGAAAGATTTTCATACAACATTCTAACTTAGCAAAAAAAACTACAAAAAATTTGTCCTTAATTGAATTTTTTGTGCTTTCGGCATTTTGTATGTCACATGAAATATAAAATGGAGAAGGAAACATTGAGAAATGTATATACAAACTTTTAATTTTTTCAAATGTCCTATAGAGAATAACGGAGCCAAGCTTTGCATACCTTCTGTACATTCATTGGACGGAAAGTTGCACTTTTGTCATACAAAACTTGTTCAAATTCAGTCAGATGTCGATCAAATAACAAGTAGTCATTTCTTTCTAATAAGAGTTGATGCCATTGTACCAACATATCTAAGGAACAGATGGCTTTGGGCTGCGAGCTTTGCACCAATCCCTCATCCTGAGTCAGCGTTTGTTCAGACCAGAAGTAAACAATGGTTTCCATGTGGCTTTTTGGGTCATTTCCATTGATTCCACTGGGAAGGCCAACTGTATGGTGCCTGTCTTTCAGAGGTCAAGTTCTCCTTGCTGCATGACTTGGCCTGAGGTTCCAAAGCACTTTGTGTACCTCAACGTTGTGAGAGTAATTATAAGTCTGCAGGGTTGAACTTTGAGAGTCATCCTCCGAGGAGAAAAATCTCCACAGTGAGAACAGGAACTTCTCCAATCAAGCAGACAGAAATAAACCCAGATTAGAGGATAGTTGTGGGAGAAACATGGCACAGTTTCCATAACAGCTTCCACGTTTCCCAGTCTGAACGAGAAAACTATCATTATCCATTGTGTTGTCTTGGACAGACCTCAGTGGGAGACAGAAACCCAGCAATCTGACATTCAGATTTAATTCATGGGGTGTCAGCGAGGAAGCTGGTGAACAGAGGTTCTGATTTGTCCTGGAGCGAAAGAATCATTCAGGAACTGCTGTGACTCTTTGAAAACGTGGCACGCAGAGGTTTAGGTTCTCAGGTTTATTTAAGGACATCCAAATTCTAAATTGTAATCCAATCAGGGGAAAAGAACTACCCAAACCGATCTGGACCTGTGGGGCTACATCTTGTTCTGACCACAGTTTTGAAAAACTGAGTCAGTTTTACTCGACGGGTCAATAGAACCAAGAAAGTCACCAAATAAAACTCAACTGACAACAAGAAGGAGACGATATATTCTCACACTTCAATGAATGGATTTCAGGTCATTTGGGACATGTGAAACAGCAGAGAACCTTCTGAGGAGTTGTGTTCCACCCAAACTCCAAGAGATCGTCAACGATTGATCCAGGAGGTCAACACAACCAAGATCAATGTCAAAAGCTCTTCAATCTTGAACTGCCTCAGTTATGAAGCCAGAATAACTGCCGAACAAACACAATGACCCATTTTATGACTTTATGGAAGACCTTCTGTGGACTGACAAAACGGTGTTCATAATGTTACATCTGGCATAGAGCTAACAGTTAAACATAGTGGTGATAGCATGATGTTTGGGTCTACTCAGATTGCACTTCCTCCTTCTGATTAGCCTGTTAGCTGTTGGCGTTACTAAGCAGAGGAAGAGGTGGCATACATGAATCCCTTCTGGCCCTGGACCTCTGCTTTGGACTCTCCTTGAGAAGCTAGCAGGTGTTTTTGGGTCTTCTGTCCATGTTCCAGACTAGGAAGGAAGAGGAAAGTAATAGTTGGGTGGACATGTAGAGTAACATGCTAGTGACTAATACAAGGTATTTCCTCTAGTTTTTTTTCCTTGATTGATTGAACTAAAGTCTCTCCAAGCTGTTGAATCCTTCCTTTCCTTGAAAAGCATCTGCTAAGAACCTGCCCTTTACTGATTGAAGACAGACAAAAGAAAAACCATCAACAAAGAGTCTACTTCTCAAACGTGTTAATGTTTTATACCTTAAAATATGTGCACAACCACCACACTGTACACAAACACCTTAGATCAACTACACATAGATGCGACGACATGCTGTTTGCTCCAGGTGACTTAACGCGACTTGACTCTGTGGTTAAATATTAACAGGAGCTGATGTGGCCCTCAGTCAGGAGAGACACAAATTCATGCAAGGCACTTTGCTGCACTGCTGCATCATCGTTCCAACACACACGTGTAATGGTGTCGAATGCAAACACATACACACACACTTACACACACACCCAGTGGCAGGCAGCAGCTGAGACTCAGCAAGGCAGCTGGGGCAGAAGAGGGGAACCAAGCGGAAGAAGAGGAGGGCAACAGAGCGAAGGATAGAGAATGAGCCAGTTGGCGGAGCACGGCGTTGGTCGGATCCGAAGTGTTCCTCTTCTGGAGCTTCTGGCGGTGAGTGTTGGTTTTCAGATCCGTCCGTCCCTCCCTCAGCAACGCCAGGGAGATATCTGGGAGAACATATCCAGAGCAGAACTCACTGGGGCAACAATGTTCTGCGTTAGGACATTAGAGGAGGGAACGGTTGTAATCCATCACCTGAATTTTGATTGACGGTGAGATTTCCTTAGAGAAGCTAACTTTGTTTTAAACATGTCACTGGATTCTGGATGGTCTGGTTCTGCAAGTGTGTCAGTGTTTCTCGCCGTTCTGTGACTGTGCATCTCGAGCTTTGCCATTCCATATGTAGGTCACTATCCGACAAGCTGTGGCTGCCTCTAATTAGACGTGAGAAAAGACTCGCTTCGTGTTTCCGAAGCAGTTCCAGGCGGTCCAGATCAGGGGTCCGGCCCGCCATCTGTACAGGTTCTCCCCCCCGCTGTGGACGAGATGCTTCGTGACATGTAATGCTTTATGACGAGGTTACCATGCGTGGCAACAGCCAGATCTAAAAATAAAACGGCTGTCGTTGTTGTGCTCTTTCAGCTGCTTTGGTTCAACTTTTCTCTTCGATTTGGATCTTCATTCAGTGGTGTTTTGTGTGTTTTTACTTTGCCATCACATGGACGCAATTAAACAGACAAATGTCTCTGCTGGGCTCCGAAACGCCATACATCCTTTATGTAATTACATTAACAGGAGCTGGATAGTGACTAATGGCTCGTGCTGGACGAGAAGGGGCGCGAAACACAACATGCATGGTTGCATTTTTCCATCCAGTTTCACCCTGTCGCTCATCCCAAAGCGTAAATCTCTCCCTCCCTCCAAACCAACACAACTTGCTTTTCTTTTTTAAATTTTCTACCCATAGAGAAATTCTGAGGTTTATAACCTTTTGTGTGTCCTAATCTGGGATCAACTGTGGCTTAAAGGTTTGCTTTGTGGCATTGTCCACATTAAACCTGCAGTCATACGGAAGAAAAGGCCTAAACAAACGTTTACTCTCACATTTGATCCTTCCATTTAGGATCATTCAGATCTACAGCATAAGAGTCTCCAACATCTTTTTATTAAATTGACGACTCATTAAGGGCCAAGAATATCTTAACTCGGCTAGACCAAACCCTCAAATGTGTTTGACTGGTACTCGGAAGAATGGGAAAGACCGAGGATCTTTGTGAAGGTACAGATTATCAGATCATATGTTCTAACATCCATCCATCCATCCATTTTCTGTACACCCTTGTCCCTAGTGGGGTCGGAGGGGTTCTGGTGCCTATCTCCAGCAAATGTTTCGGGTGAGAGGCAGGGTCAACCTGGACAGGTCGCCAGTCTGTCGCAGGGCAGGACAAACAACCATGCATACACACACTCACCTAGGGAGAATTTAGAGAGACCAATTAACCTGACAGTCATGTTTTTGGACTGTGGGAGGAAGCCGGAGTACCCAGAGAGAACCCACATCCAGGGAGAACATGCAAACTCCATGCAGAAAGACTCTGAGCCAGGAATTGAACCCAGAACCTTCTTGCTGCAAGGCAACAGTGCTACCTACTGCGCCACTATGTTCTAACAATTACGCCTAAATATAAGTTATTTAGATGTGTCACCACTTTCTAAATGTTTGAAAAAAAGTCAGCCCTTTCTCCCTCAGGGTGCATTCCCAGCAGTCTGCTTTAACCCAAATCCAGTCCTTTCGTTTAGAAAGTCTGTTTCATTTGGGGAGGAGTGAATCGAACCAACAAAAGTGAACTCCGGTCCGCCTACAAACCTCTGTTTCAGTTTAGTTGAATTGAACTCTGATGCGATTCGATTGCATATGTGAATTCCACACGGACTACAGCTCAGGGTAAATACAACCAAAGCAAATGTGTGAATCTAGCATTAGTGGGTGAAATGGCTCGAGGTCTTTAGCCAATGACAAAAGAGAAATCCTCCAACCACTAAAATCTCCACTCCATTTTTTCCCATTTGGTGAAGTAGGAAGTTGTGCTCTGTTGTCTTCAGAAGATTTTGTGTCGTTTCCTTCAGTGGTTATTGGTGCAGATTAAATTCCTTAACGTCTATTGGAGTTTGGACTCAATTGGTAGTCCAAGACCCTCATCCAATAACTATTGAATTTGGATCCGATAAAGCAGGCTAACATTAGACTTCTGGAAAGTCCTACGCAAACCCAGACTTCAGCCGTCCTGAAAAGCTGTTAACTTTCCTTAAAATCAAAGACGAACAATTATAAAGAAGCCTTCCCATTTGTCCAGGAGAAGTGGTCCAACATTCAACCAGAACTATGCCAGAAAAAAAAACGCATTATAAAATGCTGACTTGATAACTTGCTTTGTTGTGATTTAAAAAATTGAATTAAACCTCGTAGGCTCACAGTTTGCCTTAATTTCCACAGACTGGGATTATAATACCGGCTATGTAATGGAAATTATATGTTGTGTACAAACACGGATCCTCAAGACCTCAGAAAGTATCTCTGAGACAAAACGCCTGTGTCGAATTACTTTTCTCAATAGAGCTCAGTGTCTGCATCAGGAACAAGTATATGCATTTGGACTGAGCCGCAGAGTTCTGGTGCCACATTGCTTTGGACTCAAAAAGAAGACGAGCAACTTGCCAGCTGCAGAACATTAAAACTAATTATGGATGGTGGCGAGACGACTGGAGGCCGAGCTTAGACAGCAAAGGAAAGCAAGAAATCTCTAGAAAAATATTTTCCTTTTTCTTTGTGAAGTCTAATTACAGTCACAGACTGATTGATGATTGTAATTGGTTGTTTGCATAAAACAGAAGTGTTTTGATTTCAACTCCAAAAATATTGTGTTGAGATATTTAAAGTCTTCTCAGCCTGAATGGTCGGATCAAGTTTTTCATTTTTCCCTTTCATTTCTGGGGAAAGATGAGTTATTATGATGAACAAATCCCAGGATATTAGAATCACTTGCCAAGATACTACGAACGAAGACACATTTATAGCAATAAGGAAACCAGAATGGGAAACATGAAGACAAGCAACTACAGAAACAAAAAGACACTGAATTAATGTGACTTTCTACAAAGGTTCCCAACAAAAAAAAACCTAACAATGATAATGATACAATGCCTAATATGTCAAAAAACTCTCAAATATTCTGTAACAGCTCAACATAAAGTTTCCTTTGAGTTATTGTTTTATTTTACCAGAACAGTCTTTAAATATATGTGAAACTCAGTTATATTTTTCATTCTGGCTTTCAAAAGTTATAAAGTGTAACCCCAATTGGTTGAAGTAGGCAGTCATTACTAAGACCGTTAAACAAAAGACATAATTTAAAAAAATATATTATTTCTATGGAAGACTTTAAATGCCAGGGTTGACTTTCCTAGTTAGCTATAGCAACCTGTCCTATGTAGCTAGGTCTAGCTTTCCTAGTTGTGGCTAGCTGTCCTATCTAGTTAGGGATAGTTTTCTTAAAGTCACACATTTTTTTTTATTTAATCAGAAATGGAAATCAATTACTACCCTTCATTGCTTAATGTAGAAAAAATAACAAAAGGCTTCTTTGACAGGCAGCATACACGCTTCTAATGAGCCACAATTACAGCTATGAAAATGTAAATGAAGCTAATTGAGTTTCTTTCTTTTAACTGTCACTTTTCATCATTTTCTGGTCACTGAACAGGGCAGGTGTCAGTTATTTCCTGTTTGTCCCAAAGAGGCTTGCAGCAGACGTACAGGAGCTCAGTGGTCTACTGGCTCACATTACAATATGCTAATGCCCCCCCGAGCTGCAACCTGCACCACCCTCCTGCTTCTTCAAATACACACCATGCACACAGATACACACTGGCGCTCGCACATGCCCCCGGGACAGCCGTGGGGGGGTGGCATGAAAAGGAAGCCGAGATGATTAATTAACTCTGCCCTCGTTTTGATACGGCCTTATTGGCTTTCAACACCTCGCGTTCGGCTCCGCAGCTTTGCATAGATTATCCTCCCACCGCTACAACACACACACACACACACAACGAGCTTCCACACAGATTCCGGTCAGCTTTGTTCGTCGTACTGCTGTCGGTGGGCAAGCGTTGGACTACATGACGTTTCATGATGATTTAATTTTATTACGGGAAAATTTGAATCTATTGGACGCCTAGAATCTTGGAATCACTGAATAGAACCTGTCTGACAACATGAAGTAGGGTAGGAGATCTTAAAAGGCAAAAACAGTTGGTGAACAAAACCTGTAACACACATGGCTCTGGAAAGAGTTGTAAAGTCTTTTCTAAGGGACTTCATCAAACTACAGTGGAACATGGCGATCCTTTCTACCCAAAATTACTTAAAGACTTCTGGGAAAACGTTCTGGACTGAGGGCTATATAAAACACGATGTGTCACTGACACATGGTGGGGTATCCACATGGTTCAAGTTAGCTCTTTAGCGTTAGCTTCCACTTATAGTTATCTCGATGTAGCACTTTTGCGTTAGCAGGACCTCTAGTTTATAATTAGTTCTTTAAAGTTTAAAGTTAAACAATGTAGCTTTGCCACTTAAGTAACTGGACCACTTGCTGTAATTTATGTTGCAAGTGCAACTCCGCCTAAAAAATCCTACCAAAATCAAATGTTTGAGTAGCCTAGTTAAAGTTTCTAGGTAAATCTGATTTGGATGCTGTGGGATGACCTTATGCAGATTAAGAGTAGGGCTGAATTCTTTAAAGATGAGCCGATATTCCTCCACAAAGACGTAAAGGGTTTGGGTTGTTGTATTTGACGGCAGTCATTGTCATCTTGGGATGTTTACATTTGAGTCAGCAAAATATTTATTTTTTTCTTGTTCAGGAAGTAAGCATTCATATGTTTGCACCTGATGGTTCTGGCTGATCCATAAGCAAATACAGTACAAGCCTCCATGTGGGCCTTTGTTGTGGTGAGGTCTGCGTGGTTTGTGGACTCCAGGTGCTCCAGCTGGTCGTGTTCGTCCTCTGCTCCCCGGTTCAGCTTTCTATTCACAGCCATAAAGTGGCTGTCAGGCCTCAGTGGCGGAGCCAGACAATACAACTGACAGCACTCCTGTATGCGTCCTAGACCTTTCATCTGCTCCCTTTCTCTGCGGGCTGATCCACAGAGCGGCAGTGAGGTTGTGTTTCATCGTCCTCTTCCTCTCTGAACAAAAGATCACCTGCCCGGCTGTGTGATGTGTCACATGGAGCCCTGAGGGGAAGCCCTCAGCTTCATGTGCAACGCTGCAACTTGTGCGTCATGACAAGAGCGCTGCAGAATGAGTTTTAAGTCCTGTTCTGGTTTAATCCAACGTGACATTTTCTACAGAAACCAGCCGGTGGTTATTTCCCCTTTCCTCCGCCGTCTCCCGAGCCAGAACTCTATGCGCTACGCTATGCAAACACCGCAACAGAACGATGCAACTAAAGCAAAGAGATCCGTGCAGCCTCAAACTACCGCTCTACAATGAGACGTTGTTTGCAGGGAACCATGATTCTCTCCGATGTGGTCTGTGCTTTCCGTCAAAAGTGGAAAATCTGGCAGGGATTGATTTATTCTGTTGAGGTTCAATGGCCATCATGGTGACATTACTGTCATAAGAGTTACCATTATTAGAGGGGAACATTCATGTGTGATGGTGCATCATTGGAAAAAAAATCATAGCTATCCACCAATAAGCTGCAGCCGTCTTGACAGCCTCCCTCTGTAGAGGTTTACCTTTCAGCTTCTAGGCTAAATACAGACATGAATGGTTTCAGACTTCCGTTTGCAACAACTGGAGTTAAACACACCAGACCTGACACCAACAATACAGTCAGTCATCTAATGTAACAGGACGGTGTTCTTGGAAAGCTGCAGGTTTAAAGAACATAGAAAGAGATAGACATAAGACATAGCTATTATGTCAAATGACTTTTTTAAGACTAAAAATTAAAAATTTAGGACTTGGCCTGGAGACTTGACTTGAAACTTGCGTAGAAAGACGTGAGACTTTCTTGTCACTTGCGAAACAGTGAGTTCGTCCCACCTCTGAAGTAAATATTGTAAAAGAAAAGCCAAGGTTAGTAAGTGAATTACCTACCTGGATTTTATTACTCATCTTTATAAACTTGCGTAAAACCCGGACCAAAACATCATGGGAACCTTTTGTTTTTATGGTTTATGTAACTTGGACAAGGGACAATGAGCACATTGTGACAGTTGGACTAAAAGCCAGATTTCAGGTGAAACCTTTGGAGGGAGGCCAAGACGAGCAAGTTGCAGAGATCAAAGATAGGAAGCAGTTGTTTTAACACCTGCACCTTTTATTACAAAACCTTCCATGCTCACACAACTTTTATCTGCTGCTGAAAACATCCTTATGCAACGTGAGATGAAGTAATTTCAAGACGTTATTAAAAAGATGGTACGAGCTGAAATCCTTGAAAGAATCAGCACCATCTGCAGCTGAGTCATCTTCTGGGGAGGACATGATTGAGTCTTGGTCATTTTCTCCATAACTCATCTTTATGACGCTGCGCTGCTAGGTTAGTGATCCTGGTTCCCCTCATCTGATCGGCGACTGAGGGGTTTTTATGAGGAGGCCTGAAGCCTCAGGTGAATCGGACTAAAAGAGTCCACCGTGTCAATGGTCAACAGTTGACCTTTGTGTGTGGCCGGGGGGAGGCCTTTGTGCGGCGGAGACCAGAGGGCCAATCGAACGGCCCTAACATCCATCTGGCCCCAACAGCTGGAGGAGCCGATGGGCTTCCAGGCAGGAAATTATGCAGGACAAACAAGGCCCCATGATTATTTCATTACCTTCATTTCTTTAGGATTATCATCATTTCGAAGGAAATGGCTGCGATGCGATAACAGCCCAACAAAGCAGTCTATATTTACAATTTGTTTAATATTGCAGAGAGGGGATTTTTATATTTCAGAGGCATTTCCTGACTGGATTTTCCATCTCCTCTGTCATATTCATGGCTGAACAGAAGCAGTCAGGAGAGGGGGATTGGAGTCTCAATTCAAACCACATGAATTAGTGCATTATTGAGTTTTTTCCACCCCCTGACCCACTTCTCTCACTGCTGCGTGGCTGGGGTCCAGGATCGGCTTTATGAACAACCTGGAACGCTCTCAGGATACTCTTGGCTGGAAAATGGACCTGCTGTGTGCAGAAGAAACCGGTGGAATGTGGCAAAAGGGAAAGCTCCCCAACCATTGCGAGCGTGGTTGCGTAGAAATGGCTTCATGCTTCTGCAACGGACCGATGAAAGATTTAGCATCGCTAAATACGACCAGATATCCCTCTCTGCTTTTAAGGTGTCAAAACAGAAGTAATAATATCTGTAAAATTCACACAAATATCAATCAAGTAAGGTGGGTCTGATCGTAAATCAGACCTCTCGTGTTTATGTCTAAAGTTGAAAACTACTGAGACCAACATGGATGAGGATGGCAGCAAAGACCAAACATCCGCATCAACACTATCCGTTTACATGTCAACCAATTTTGTTTTTTAAAAGTCCTGTCTCCTACCATCACAAACATAAATGAATGACCTTTAGCTCTTAATTAAAGGTCATTCAATTATGTTATGTGAGCTCTGACCTGATGAGACGGAGGTTGAGATTCTGAGTCTGAAATGTGGAAACATATTTGTGTTTTCAGACTCCTTTCCTTCTTCCATTGCCTAAATGGAAGCGTGTCCTCCTTTTGTTTCCTTCTGTATGTATTTGTTTCTTTCTTTATTTCATTCCTTCCTAGCATCCTTTTTGTGCTTTCTTTCCTTCCCTTCATGTGTCCTTTCCTTCATTTGATGTATCCTCACCTCCTTACCTTCCTCTCTCATGCCATTCTGTCACTTTTATCTGGTTTCCTTCCTATCTTTCCTTCCTTTAATTTCTTGTCTTCTTTTTCCTTTCTTTCTTTATCGTTTCTCTTCTTTCATTGCGTTCATCACATCATCATCATCATCTGCATCAACTCTTAGATCTGACCATTCCTAAATTTTAATCAGGCCCCTGGTATAGAGAAATGAACTAAGGTCAAAGGTCACTTTTTTGTTCACTTTACCCAGGTAAATGTGTAGAACATGAGCTAATTCTATAGCTTTAGCATTAGCTTTACCACCAGCAGTGATAGTGATGTAAAGGTTTGGTGGTTCTCTGGTTATCGTGTGGAGCTCTTTAGGCTTAGCATGCTCCACACAGTGTGACCTACTAGGGGACAAAGCAGGAAGCTTTGTTCAGCATGATGCCATGGTAAACAGTTCATGCTGAAGGTAATGCTTTCATGGTTACTGCAAGGCCTCGTCTCTTCAGTCCGGGCTTGGATGGAGGATTGGGGGTGAGGGGGCGGGGTGCCCCAGATACAGAGAGGTAGCTGAGCAAACACTCAGTGATAGAACAGGGTTGCTATTGTAAGATCAGGAGGTCCGGCCATGCCATGGAAGTTTTCCCACAGTAGAGAACATGTCAAGAAGTAAACACAGAGCGACATGCTAGAACACAAGCTAACACCTTCAGTCGGGTTCCTGCTAGCACAGACGGCTTTGCTAGCCATGAAGCTTTCATTTATTTACCATCTGGACTTTTGAACCCTTCTAGAGGACCCTGTGAAGCCCCTCAAACAGAGCGCTGATGTCACCTCGTCTAATGGGAACCAGCTCTGATGTGAGGGTCTTCCTCACGTCCATCTGGATGGAATAAAACAAGCATGGCTGCTGAAAATCCTGATACCAAAGACTTAGAGGCTCTAACAGCCTGGATGAACTCGTACTGTATTCCTTGCCAGGAGCAGGCTCCATGATGAGGCACTTTACTGTTTAATGGATTGAATTATTGGACCCTCGGTCCGGGTTCAGCTGCTCTCAGAGGACATTGTTTGCATTAGCCCATAGATCTGATGCTGCTGTGTGGAGGTGATCTGTCCAAGGCAAAATCACTGCGTTGACATGGAGACACAGGGAGACAGAAGCTTTACTTTGTATCTCTAGGTAGCTAGAATGGTTTTGTTTAGGGATGCTGTATGCATCTGGCTGGTGAAATAGGTGAAAAATCAAAGTATAACTGATGTTTAGCAGTGAATGAAACCACATGAATTCTTGGACTTGAAATAATTTGCATTGAATGTTTGTTTCTGCTGAGGAAGAAAGTTACTTGATCATCTGGACCTTTCTTAGACGAAGAGATGGATGGATGGATGGATGGATGGATAAACAGATTTGTTTATCCATCCATCCATCCATCTGTTGATGCATGGATGGATCAATAATTGTCTGGAGATAGGATATACTGGCAGACAGAAGGAATCACAGATGGAAAGATTCCTGATGGGTAGTTGATGTCAGGTGGATCCTTGAGGGTAAACAAAAGGATGGATGATTAAATTAAATGATGGATGTAAGACGGATATGCTAACTGGCTAACAGATGGATGGATGGATGGCTAAATTGAATGATGGATGGATGTGGGATGGTTGAAGGATGGATGAACAGTTGCTTAGTTTGTTGGATGGATGAAGAATGTATGAACAGTTGGATGGATGGTTGGTTGAATGTATTAATGATGAATGAACAGATGGATGGATGGAAAATGGAGAACAGTTGGATAGATGGTTGTTTGGCAGGATGAAGGATGGTTGGTTGAATGGATGGATGAACAACTGGATGGTTGTTTGGTTGGAAGGATGGATGAACAGTTGGATGGATGGTTTTGGGTGTCTGTGTTTCATATGATGTTTTTAGCAGCAGTGCTAACTAAAAGCTAACTAGTCACCGTGCTCTGGTCTGAGGCTCCGTCAGATGACTGACTGTAACGACTCTGGTGACCTCACAGAGTCACCAGAGTCACCACTCAGAGCGACACTGACAGTGTCCTGTATGTCCCACTGTCCTACATGTCCTACATAAGACAGAGCCTGTTCTACATTTTTTATTGATCAGCCTGTTCGCTGACGATATTGTGATTTACATAAACGCCTCCAGCTTGGGGCTTTCCTGACTCTGCTCCACCCACGCCATGCCTGGTGGAGCTGTATAGCTGGTCACCTCCAGTGGGCTACACTGTAGGGAAATGCATTTAAAACCCTCACCTTCCCCCCCACTACCTCCTTCTGCTGCTTCTTCCCCGTCAACCATTCTGAGAAATAATTCATGCCTACGAGAATGATCATCAGAGCCAAGCTTAAATCAAAGGTCAGAGGTCACAGAAGCATATCTCTTTTCACATTTCCCATTGTTCCTCTGCTGTAGGATTTCCATAAGAAGTGGTAGGACTGTATCTGGGTTTTGTGACATTGGGAATCTGGATCTTATGAGGTTGGTGACGGGAACCAAATGGCCTCCTCTCGTCACATCACCAGTTCAGTTTCCAAGCAAGCTTTCAAGGAGACGGAGAAAACCATAAGCTGATATTAATGCGTCTTCTGGCAGGAATGCAGGCGCTTACATGCACATCTGCCCGGCACCTGGCTTGGCCAGCCGGCTCCTCAGCAGACCATCAGACCGTCAGTAAATCACTTCCTGGATTAAAGAAATAGAGCTGCAGCGAGAGCGTGGAGCAGTCAGGCAGTTTGATGAAGGGTTTCTGGCTGGAGTATCTGCAGAAACAAACACCTACCTGGAGGTCAGGACTTCTGCTGCCGCCGCTCCTGTCTCAACAACAATGAGGTGTTGACGTAAGGTTGCTGGTTGAACATCAGGTACTTCCTCAAGTACCTGGCCAGGGGATCAAACTCACACTAACAGAAAATCCCGTATCTACATCCCTGGATCCCTTTGGAATTAGACAAGTTGTTTTTACTGTTTAAAGTCACGGTGATATTGGTGTATGTAAAAGAAAGTAACAACAAAACATTTTATCTCTACTTATTCTGGCATTTATCGACTAGAAATCATTTTGACAGATGACCTAACAGGAAAAGTGGAAGTTTGCTTTACTGTCAGACAATGGAGAGCATCATTTGTGTCTTTTTATGTTGTGGATGTAAATAGTTGATTTCTAATGTTCTTCAGAACATATCCTCATCGTTCAGGACACTGGAAACAGTCACACCAGCAGAATCCTTTAGTTTCCAGCATCTATTGCGCATCTCTGATACCTTCCCGCAACTTTCCGTGCATCTTTGCTACCCTTCTTTAATTCCCCGACACATTGTGTTAGAGATTTTGTTCTTCGTATTTGTGACCAGGTGATACATTTTCCCGCTTTTATGGAACGTTTCTTTGTTTTCTTTGTGAGACTTTGGTAATATTGAAGGAACAGGAACGGGTTCTGTTCAAGATATTTATTCCTTTATCTTCTTTTTGTGGATCTGTCATTTTTTTTCCATCTCAGAAATCCAAATGTTACAATTCTCCATCTACTATTGTCCGACACAACAGATTTTCCTTTCTCTGCTGCCATATTGAGGTTTTTACTTTCAAATATGGTGAAAATCTCATCATTCTTTACTTTTACTCCAGTGAAAGATTCACCTTCATGATGACTGAGATTTATGCAGGCTCCTTATGCTTGGAGGTGATTTAAGCATTTTCCAGCTCTGGAAAGGTTTGGAGGATGAAGCTGGAGTTTTGTCAAAATGATAAATGTCAGCGTTCATAAAATATGTTTCTCCATTCCTTTTATGCTTTTTTTGTAATAACTGATGGGCAATATCTCTATTAAAAAATACTGTCTATTTGTTTTCATCCATTCAAGTTGACTGAAATTTATGGAAATGTACTAATTTACGTGACAAGTTGCCACTATCAGAGCTATCAGTTTTAGTGGTATTTTGTGCAGTGTGTTGGCCGTTCATGGTTCTGTCTGGTTCTGTCTCTTTTGTCCGCCTGGTTCTCTGGTGGAGCTGCCTAGATTTCGCCTCTCCGTGTTTTTTCTGCCTCCCACAGGGCTGTCAACTCCAGGCTTCCTCTTCACATCTGTCATCGCCATGCTCCCTCCCAACCCGACTACACCTGGCTGAATATTGGCCCCCAGATCATAATAAAACCCAGCAACCCTTAGGCCTGTAAAATTCAGACACTGTGTCACAACGGCCTGGAAACCCTCCCCCAGACTTTTCTAGATTTCCATCTCGCTTGTCAGCACATTGGATCCTGCTTTGGTGGTTATTCCTAAAAGGCTGATTTCTATCTGGTCCGCCCTGGTGGGTTTAAACGGGCTTTAATCAAAATATGAAGCCAACTCTAAACAGATTCATATTGGGTATTAGTGCTGAGGGCTCCCAGATTGATAAAGACCGTGACTTGATTCCGTGAAAACACTCAGGTACGGCCGGTCGTCCTGCGTCGGTCCTCGCTCTGCGGAAATGATTAGTGTCAGCTCCGATGAGTTTCATTCCCCCCCAAACAGCTTTGCCCTGTTCCCAACAGGCATGAATGGCCCATTCTGTCAACCCAACCTGCAGAGGAGGAGCCCAAACAGAGGGCCTATCTTAATGTTTGGAAAGATAATCCGGAGGGATCTGGATTCCTGTCGGTGGCGAGGTGTTGATGTTTGGACTGGGCCGGGCTGTAGATGCTGGCTGGACCAGGGACATCAGATAACCCAAGCTGCTGGAACTCACCCTGGATGATGAACAGGGGGCCTTTTGTGGCTTGAACACACCTCGCTGTTGGCCAGGTAGGCAGATGAAGAATATCCTGCTCACTGGAGGCATTGGTTACATGAATGTCCTCAACTCAATGAGGCCCCTGTGTGCTGTTACAGTCGACCACTGTAACCCTCTGCTCCTATTCAACGTTATTTGGACACATTATTCTGTTGTCGAGTATTATGTCCTTTCTATTAGAATTCTTTGTTTCAAAGAACAGTTCATCTGAAAAGCTCAGCAACATCAGTGAAAGTTTTTACATCTCTCCAAAGACTCCTTAATTTTGCAAACATGGAGTGAGATTGTGATCTTTTAAACCATTTAGATGAATGGTTCTTCAATATCGGGCTTTGAACTTTAGCTCTAAAATGCTGACAAATGCAGAGGAAAGAATTCAAATTAAACTTTTCTTTCAACCTCTCTTTTTCATTCACACACTATTAACTTTAGTCTGCATTAGATTTAACTTAGCTTTTCTCACTGTTTTCAGATTTTTCTTTTTTTTTTTACTTGCCTTTGTTTTCTTTAGCTTGTAGCTTAGCTTTATGAACGTTATTAAGCCTGCTGTTAGCTTAATTTTTCATGTTCTAATTTTGTATTTCTAGGTTTAGCTCAGTTTAGCTCAATTTAACTTTGGTTAACTTCATTGTTGGGCTTAGTTTAACTTTTCTAACCTTTGTTTTGTTTAGTCTTGCTTATCTTACCATGGTGTCTTTTATCACCTTTCCTTAGCTTAGTCCTTCTTAGCTTCATTTAGCTTATCGTAATTTACCTTATGTTACTTTAGCTTTGTGTTGCTTATCTTGTTTAAATTTTTAGTTTACTTTACCTTGGTGTCTTTTGAACTATTTAACTTAGTTTATCTTATGTTAGTTCAGCTTACTTTAACTTAGTTTAGTTTGTGGATTTATACCTTTCAGGTTCCTCCCAATGCAGCATTTATCATTGTGGTAAACATCCCCAGGTCGTCCACTGTACATTTCTAACCAATCACAATGTTTATTGTGCAAAGAACAAACTGGAGGAACTCCAAAATGTGAGACCTTATCAGTCTCATTTTGTATTTAGAGACAAAAAAAGTCCTTTCTCTTTTAGTGTTTAGAGCTTAACTTCTGTTTAGCGTACTGTACATCACCTAAACTTAACAGCCGAGGTGACTTTCCTTCAGTATAGTGAGTCCTGAAGCCATAATAGCTGAATACCTGATAGTGTAAATGATCAGCTGAAGACGTTACTATGCCATGTTTTACCTCCATTTCATATCTTCAAAATAATAATCTGCTGACTGTAGGTAGACAGTAACCTGTTTGTTGTAAAATGGGCTTTAAGGATTTTTTGCAAACTTAAATATGATCAATTTCAATCATTTTTCTCTAGTAGTCAACTGGAATAGCAGTTGTTAATGTGGAACAAAATTGTACCTTTCTGGTCAGCTCTGTAAATAGATACATTGTTTGGCCTTTCTACTGTATCTAAAATGTCAAGTGCCAGATAAACACAGGTTGAGGCTGCTATCTGATGCTCTAGTGAGGATTAGGGAAGAAAAACAGCTGGGAGGTTTCTGTTTTTTCTAATGTATACAATACTTCCAGGGATTTTGAAATGACAGATTAAAGATAAATATTATACAAAACAGCCATGTTGTGAAGATGCAGTAGCTGGTGCCTGATAAAACCGTCTAGCGTGGTATCTGTAATGGACGCCAACACCAGGGAGATTGCGGTTTCTTTCCTTATCCAAATGAGAAATGACACGCATTAACCCCACAGGAAGCCCCGTGCGCCGATAAACGCCACATCTAGCATGAGGGGGGTGATGGGTACTATCATGCTCCGAGGATATGAAAGGCAGATTGCTGAGCTGATAGAGCGAGGCCGGGTCATCGGGATGAGAGTGAAGAATGACCAGCAGCTTCAGATAAGACTAATGAATTTAACCAAGGCTGAGCGATACGTCTTGATATGAACAGAGGCAGGAGGCGATTAGTCAGGCTGATTAGTTCATGGCCTCCCTACAACTGGATCAGTCATGAATTACATTAATGCATGTTTTTTTGTTTTTTATTATTGCAGCTGATTAAATTAGTTTGCTTCTCATCTGAGACTTACGTGGCAGCAGCTGTGGCCTGGCAGGAGACCAAAACCAACACTGGCACATCTGCCACACCTCACGGTTCTAATGCATCTTTAAGTAGGCCATAAACATACACCGTGAGAGAAATCTTACAGTCTGTCGGCGTAACCTTCGCCCTGCAGCGGCCCATGTGAGATCTGAGCCTTCTGTCAAACCTGCAGCTCTCGGGTTTTCAATGATGCGGCCCAGGAGGTCAGAGCGCCTTGTCGTCGGTCTGCAGGGGAAGCGGAGATAGGCTGGGGAGGATCAAGGTCCTGACCTTGTCTTTGGACGGGGTCTCATTCCCACAACGTGTCTTATCAGCTACCGCCTTCTTGGATCTCTGATCTGCAGACGCGTCAAGGTGGTGGAAGGAGCTCAGTGCCTCTTAAAGAAACAGGACCCAGCCGGTTCACCGCCGTTTTTCACTCCAGATCCAAACCAGACGTTCTGCTAGGGTGGGAATACTTGCTTTAACTCATAAATGAATAATGCATCTGATGTTTTATGACTTATAAATCTGGATCATGATTTTTACATGGATGGAGTTTAGTCAATCTGTATGTTTGATTCTGTTCTTTCTTTCCTTAAAACAATCCTCCTGTGAATTAGAGCCAGAGGTTCATTTGATCTGCTCATATTTCATATTCCTGAAGGGAGAAGAAGCGGTTGGACCCCTGCAGTGACAGAAGGCAGGGAGGTGTTGACTTATCAGCGTAAACATGGTAAACTTTACATTACAAACACATAAACCATCAGGATGGAACAAGTTCAGCCGCTGACGTCAACACTAAACGTTTATAAACATGAGCTAAATGCTGAATGTTCTGCTTCATAGTTGTACCCCATACCTACATCTTTAGTCCTTTAGGTGTGGAATCTGTTGAAGTTTGAATTGATTGAACTCGATTTTAGCCAGTCGCTAAAGTTTGGCCGTGACTTATTTAATTCTCCAGTTCAACCCTGAAGGAAGCCTAAAGAAAATTGCGTGCACCAAATTGGACAGTCCGTGTCTAAAACATTCCCCTTGCTCCAACTTTAATTGGTCGATATTTGGAAGCCTGGCCAACACGAACTAAATGGCTTTGTTCCTCCACTGCCACAGCTAAAACTAAAACAACTTCGCCTTCTGTTCGCTGATCTGCCCAGTTGAAATCCTGAGAAATCGAGATCAATGGAAGAAATCCCAAATGGAGCAGTCATTGGAGATGAGAATTGGGCAGAAGGTATTTATATTTTTTTGCAGCCACAGGTCAAAGTCAACATGCAGTTAACAATAAGCTCCTCTGTATCCTGGAAGACTCTAAAATCAAACCTAATGCTAGCTGTTTAGCATCTAAAGCCAGTCCCAAACTAAGTCCTGCAAGCAATGATGCAATGTTGTAAAGAGGAGTGGACCTGAATCACAACTTTCTCAACTGAATTCAGGAATGCTGTTCTACATCCAGTTCAGATGACTTAAAGCTGTTTTCCAACCAATTCATTAGCTGTGATTACGGTCAGCGCTCTTGGTGCCAAACTGCTTCGCTGCAGTTGTTAGAGAACTGGTCCAAAGAAATATACCTTCCATAAAGTCTCGGGTCAGTGGATTTAGCTCATTGTGGTCTGAGCAGCAGTACCTGTCCTCAGGGGTGCGGTGTGGCTTTCACTGGAGTCATAAAGCCGTCAGAAATAATGCGCGGCTGAAGATATAATGCGCAGCATTACATGCATCTAGCCCTGCCTTAAATCTCCACCTTTAAACGCCCGCTGTTCTCACATGACCACAGGCGTGCGGCATTCCCTGCATTCCTCCATGTGTGCTGATGATTATTTCAGTGCCCTGTCATTATCAGAGGTCTGCCTGATGACAGCACAGACTTACACGGCTTTGCTGCACTTTGATGTGGCCTGTAAATATTTCCCTAGACTCGCGGCTTTCGCCCTCAAGGTTCCCTTTCGGGGGTTGCTGAAGGATCACGTTTCTTATAAATGTTTAGGACTTATCTGTCAGAAATACTACGCTATCTATGGAAACAAACACATTATTTAGATTCAGCTAATTAAATGAGAATAAGTTATGATAAGCTGCGGTTTAGAAAGTGTCCATAATCCAGCCAGTACTTTACTAACAGGTTAAGTTCTTGCACTTTCCTGTACTTTACCAGAGGCATAAAATGCTGAAACATTTCTAAGTTTAAACCTGTGGCTTTGAGGGGAGGACTTTGTGTGGTCCATGCTAGTTTCTGATCTCTACTTCCTGTTTACCAGTACATTACCAGACTGGGAATGGTTGATTCGCTCCAAACCAGTACATGGAAACACGCCTAATTTGCATTAAATTTTTGGTAGCATTTTAAAGGTTTACTCAAAATTTACACATTTGATTGGAAACATAGTAGTATCTAGTAGTAGTAGTGTCCCATAGTTGCGTCATAATTTCATATGAACCACCCAGATAGTTTTATGGAGCTACCAGAGTACCCTTCTAGTGCTTTCCTTGAACTTACAAGTAAGTTACAGTGTACGTTATTGTACTTTACGTCATGTTTGACAAACTACGACTTACAGGTTGTACTTCTGAAATCTGCAAAGTTTTTTTTTTTTTTTTTACCTTTGCTGCTGTGTTTCACCAACCCTGCGTGCTGTTTTACAATTTTTTTATTTTTTTTTTGTGGATGAGTGGTTTCGGTAACTGACGGTCTGACGGGACAACACTTGGCATCCCCACTGTCTGACATTTTCCATGCTCATTTTGAACATCACACTAGGAGGGCTAATTTAATAGTGATTTAATTCTCAATATCTTTTGTTAACCACATTTTCTCCACCATTGATTCTCTTTTCTTATCCTTGTTAACTTAGTTGATGGTCACCGGGCTTTCATATAATTTACATTTTGGCACTAAGAGATGACCAGATGGCTTTAGGCTGCTGCTCTGAACTAACATGAATGACTTCTCATGCTAATGTGTCTTATTAGCCTGAAAAGTCATGATGGATTGCAGTTAACAGCGTTTCATTGTCATTTTTCAGCAGCTATTGGACGTATATTGGCAAACTCCGCGTCACGCTGCGAGGCATTGATCTGTTGTTGTGTTTTGGTTAAAAGCCCAGCTGGGCCTTCACTGAGCAGGGGGTCCGGGTCTTTGGCATGTTCCCCTGGCACCAGCTGAAGCTGCTGTGTGATGACTGCATTGGAGTGGCAGTCTCAGACGGAGCCTTGGAGAAGCAGACAAAACTTAATGTATTTAGAACATCTGGCCTGGTGAGAGTTTGCTTTCAGGGCCACAGGTTAAAAAAAGCCCATGGAGTGATAACAGCAGCGCTTTAAGTACAGTCGGGCCTCAGAGGTCAGGATGAGCCCAAACATGACTCCAGGCAAATTATTTACCCTCCACATATCAGCTTTACCTCCCACTTGGATTTTTATGTGAAAACACCAGCTACATTCTTGGAGCTTTGCAAAACCCTAACACTCCGAATGTTTAGCTCCGATTAGGTCATGGTGCATGGGTGGGCACCGTCTTGTTTCCAAAAGGCTCAGTTAATCCAGCTGAAGGGTCACAGATCAGATCGGATAAAATAAATGCCAAGGAGGTGAGGCTGCGAGAAAAGGCTGGGGCTTTTCCCTGTTTTCCAAAAGGATGTGCTTTTTCTAGTTGGCATGGTGGGTCGGAAAGCTTGACCACTTCCAACCGCTGTCTGTGAACTGATATGGTATATGTGACAAGAGCATGTGTAGTTTTATGGCTACAAGACTTTATTTCTTTTAACCAACTGTAACGTCTTCTGACGCACAGCTTTTCACCTCAAAAATTTTACATTTGTTTGCTTAATGCTAGTCCTCCTGCTTTACAATACCCAGGCAGATAAGAAAGAGAAAGGGTTGGACGGTCTTGATCTACGATAAAAGCAGCAGTTAGTGAGGAGCAACATTTTGACATAAAGGACTAAATATGAATGACATGAGCTTCCCGAACCTGACAATTGACAATATTTAAAAACGTTGAAAATCTCAACTACTGTCAGTTAAAGTCAAATTACTCTTCACTTATTTCATTGAAGGTATTTTAAGAATGTATTTAATCTCCCTTCTTCTCAATTCTCCAATTAAAATATTCTTTCCATAGTAGCTGGAGATTTTACAGCTGATGACCCTTGAATACATTCAATTGGAGAAAATAACTATGTGGAAATATGTTTGCACCACACCAAAATGGGAATAAAGGCAACAGTCTGTGTCAGAATGCTCATCTGAACCCAGTAGCTTATGCACCCTGGTGCTTCTGATGAATGACAACAGGAAAACTCAATATGTGCTGTTGCCATTTGGGTTTTGTTTTCCTGTTGATTCTGTTTCAAAGAATGAGTTCACAGGGAGTTATTTTTTCCAGGCACTAATTAGGCAGCTGACACTGAGAGCAAAGCAGAGTAGCTGAGGCGCGGGAGCTGCAGGAAATGTAAAAATAAAGGCTTTATGGGTGTTTTCTTTTTCTACTAGAGTGCGATTTCTTTACGGGAATCTCCAGTTTCTCATGAGCAGAAATCAATGGCGAGCATCTGTCCCCCCGAGATAACCACTCACCCATGGGACGCGTCAAGCAAACGTCTAATTAATTAGTCCCAAACCTGGGCTGGACGGCTGTGGCAGCGTCAAGTCACAACTGACTGGATGTGTGAAAAGCCAGATGTTTGAAGTGTGGTGGCCTTTTTCTAACACTAACAGCCCCAGCGTCTGTTTTATACAGCCAGACCACTAAAAGGCAAATCATTAGGCCAAAGACCAGAAGTCCTCACATCTGTTTTCCCCATTTAGCTCTGAGCCGTAGCTCATGCCTGTAACTCGGTAGCGCACGGTTTGTAAGTGTGGGCTATTCCCGAATGACATTACACAGCTGGGGCCGGCTTTGGACGCTGCGCTAAGCTGCTTCTGGATTCGCTCTCTCAAAGAAAGAAACCCTAATGTCAACCCCCTGTTCCAGAAGACTTTCCATTAGCAGCTTGATTTAGGAGGACGAATAAAAAGTTACTAATGCGCATAAACCTCTCTCATCTCTTCCTGACAGGAGTACATGGACGCCAACAAATGCATCGACGAGCTCCTGAAGCAGCTCGAGGAGGAGCGGCGAAATGTCCGAAGGTAAGCAGATGTTTTAGTGCTGGATGATGTAATCCATCCCTGACCAGCGGCAGCAGGACAATGTCGCCTGCTTCTGAGAGCCAGACAAGCTTTGTAGCTGCGCTTGAGAAATGTGCTTTGTTGCCGGAAGGCCCTGAAAGTGGAAGACAAAGCCGCTGTTGGGTCGAGCGGGACGTTTCTCAGGGAGGAGCTATTGGAGCAGATTTGTCCAGACAATGGGAATGAAGAGCTTATGGAGATGCCAATCTAATGACCTTGTCCCCTCCGTGCTCCAAGCATCCCGGCTCTTCCAATGACGACAGAAGAAAGAGACAATTTTTAAACTTCGCCCTCTTTTGTACCAACCTCTCACCATCTCAATGGAGCTGTGTCCCCCAGCTCAAAGTAATTTTCTCCCTGAGTGAGCAGAGAGGGCCGGGGGCTGGACAGAAGGGGATGTAGGTCTCAGGGTAGGTGGCTCGGTGAGGGGGCGGATGACCGCTGACCAGCCCATTTACCAGGCCAGGACAGCCCCCTGAAAAAGGAAGCGATGTGTAAAGGAATGACCCTGAAGTCATTGGTGCCCCGCTTTCTGGACCCCCTTTGTGACCTAATGGCTACTTAGGATGACCAGAATGTTTCTGCATGAGCTGACCTGCGGTTGCACTGCCAGACCAAATGCTTTCATAGCCATGAACTTGTACCAAGCCATTAGACTGAACTACAACATCGCTGGAAGTCCCAAAGACTCCCATCAATAACAACGTTTGAATTTTACCTTTATTAGGTAACGTGAGTCTTTTTAGTATAGTGAAGGACAGATCCATAAATCCCTTAACAGAAGGCAGCAAATGACCCCCAACAGAGGTGCAAATGCCATCGTCTGGCACCTCTAAAATTAATTATTCCCCCTCTCTAGGGCAACTGGGTGTTCTTGTTTAGTGTGCAGTAAACCCAATGGTTGACTGCAGATGACAGATGTCTACTTTTATCACAACACCTGATGGAAACGCTCAGATCTTACAGTTTTGCCCCCGAAATCATACAAATCTTACTTGGAACTCTTATGTTTTGCATTTTGATTTATTTTTCTCCTTATTTGGGTCTGTTTAGGCACAGGCAACACTTAAGCTTCAGTTTTCTGAGTTGGTCACAGACAATCCCACACTTGGGCTACTTTTGGAGAAAAACACAGTTTGAATTAGATTTGAGTCAACAGACTAGGTTTTACCAGTGAATCTGTGTATATTTCGGGGTAGTGGAACAGTTCACCAGGACTCTCCACTGATTCCTGGTCAGTGAAAAGTCCCATAGCGGTACAGGGTTTCCCCCAGTGTGTTAGAGGCCTGGCGGCCCACCAGGCTTTACTTGCTCCCCCACCAGGCTAAATATTGTTTCTTTATTTACTATATATTAGTATGAAACAACTGAAGTGCAAATAATTGACTTTTATTTTAATTGTCTTTTGATAATGTTTGCCTTTTTTAAAGACAACATGATGGTGCTGTGTGACATAGCATGACTAAACTGGTTTGCCTAAAGGGAAGCGCTACCTACAAAGCTGTTTCTGTCTTTCAGAGTGCGGTGGCAGACACCTCTGTAAGGAGATTCTGCGCTCCTGAGATGCAATCATATCGGAGGTAGTAAACAAACCCACTGTCGTTGCTTTGAAAGCCATGAATCTTTGATGCGCAGTTTTTAGAAAAAACAGAACATACCAACCACCAAAGGTTTGTTCCCGTTTCTTCTCCGGCGCTGTTTGATACAGACGGAGTGACGCTGATGAATGACTTCACAAAGGCTTTTGTTTGGCAAAAACACAACATCGTGTGAAAAAGAAATCCTCTTCCCTCATTAGGCGGCACTTTGCTCTACGCCGTCCATGTCTCTCTCCACCCCTAGGAATATGGGCCCCATCAATCCGTCAAGGGCTGAAAGAGAAGCCCTCGCATTCCTCCAGTTCCCCGCATCCTTCTGCCACGACCTTTTGACCTGGGGCATTCATGTCACTCATTGTGCTGTATTATTGGCCACTTTCACACTAGTAGACAACACCCATTAGGTGATTATGACTTTACACAACTTCAGATCAGGGAGAAATCTGCATTTTCACGAGAAATCATGGAGCGAATTCATTTTTATAGTACTCTGGTTTAAGCAACTTTAAATCTAGACTGTAAATTTCTTGGAGAAACTTGAGTCTTTTATTCAGCACAATTTTAGATCTAAAACAGTTCAAGAAAAAATGTCTGAGTTGGTTTCTTTTTCTGGGGATTTTTTCACAACTTCAAATCTAAAAACTCAAGATTTTCTAGAGATATTTTAGAATTGTTTCCTTGATCGATTTCTAGGAGAATTGTTCATTTTCCTTTAGTTTAAGTTCAAAAACATTTCTGAGTTTTTCGTGGTACTCAGTGATGGCACAGTTACTTTGGAAAAGTAACTTTAATCAGATTACTGATTACTCCTTGAAAAAGTAACTTAGTTAGATTACTGACTACTTTATTTGGAAAGTAACTAAGTTACATTAAAAGTAACTTTTTAGTTACTTTCAGCAGCTGCTAACAACAACACTCCGCCACCTGTGAAAATGACATTGATCTTTGCCAATAATTAATTGTAAGCTATTTTATAATAGCAACATCAACAATATGTCTCCACTTTTAAGGTTGAACTGAAGGGGAGATTGTTTAATGGTTACAACAGTACAAAAAATAAACCCCAAAAAAACGTTAGTAATTTGTATTCTGTCCTTAACAGATGTGCTGAACTGCGTTAGACAGATAGCGAACAAAGAA
>CAEFZX010018472.1:0-49556 GCA_903066825.1 Alfaro cultratus | reverse complement strand
AAGAAATGTGGCTGCACATAAGCTCTGTCCTACAAAATCAAAACTTGTTTGTATTTTGTATGCGTTTCTGTAGAGAAGACGCCATTGCAATAATAATCTGCTCTCGTTGTTCACTGAGGTTCAGGATAAAATGGATCGGTTCAGGATAAAATGGATCAAACCGAAAAAAGTACAACAAAACAGGCATTTTGCTTTGACTTTACATATTAACAAGTTTGAGTAATCATTCTTAATGTCTTCATATGCTTACAGCAAAAAATGGAATAAAATGCATGTTTTTGTACATCTTTAACAAACAGGTGAGCAAAGCTGGGGGGTTTTTTGTTGTTTGTTTGCACTCACCGTCTCACAGAATGCCACTAATGGACATGCTTGAAACTTAATCCTGATTATTACTGTAGACATTTTTTGTCATACATTCTGCTAATGATCACACCCATTAGTGAGTGAACTGTTTTTCTTCTCTTTGTGGCTCCATTAATGGCTCCAAGCTGACATGCTCACGCACCAATTATTTTAAAAATCCACTGATTACCCCATCTAGAAATTTCTGCATTATACAAACACAGAGCACCTATACTTTATTTAAGTATGGCTCTTAAATAAATTAACATTTACTGTTGTCTAGACATTTCTTTCCAATATGCATAATGAGATAATAATTAGAGCTGCACAATAAATCAATACCAATATATATCGCAGTAGACACATGACTAACATCAATACGTAATACGTCTGATAGAATATTCAATAATTTCACCGAACTCCCATCCAGAACCGCACTGGTTCTCCTGCGCTCTTTGGTTACCAAGCAACAACTTCTTGAGCAACTTGGCCAGCATAAGCTCAAGGTTTCGCCTCATAACTCCTTAAAAATAAACAATGGCATGGAGTGAAAACTGTAGATAAAACAGGCAAGATCACACCACCAGTTTGGTAATATTTCAGATATATAAACAAATCAAAAGCTATCGATATTGACCGACATAAAATGGTTTTATTGCGATACGTTTTTCAGCAATATCGTCCAGCCCAAGATATAATTAGAGATGCACCAATCCGATATTAATATCTGTATTGGTCTTTATATATATATAAAAAAGTTATACATTGAGTATAAGAGCAGATCTATTTAGTTTAATTCTATGACTTATTATTTAATTTACATTATATTTAGAATTTCTAATTGCATGTCTGAACCATTTGAAAGAAGATTTGTTGCAGTTTATTTTTACTGTTTGGCCACGGTAGTCAAAGTATTACTAAGTTTAAGTTTCTTATTATTTATTTTACATTGGCTGATATACAAATTAAAGTTAGGTTTTACATGTTTCACCAAGCTTGTGAACCTATTGGTGTATTTAAATGTGCTGTACTGGTGCAGAGTTATCAAATAAATTTCAGAATTTAGTACCTTTATGTTTGTGTTTAAAAAAAGTCAATTCAGCTCTATTTTTCTGTATCGGATTGGTATCAACCGATACTAAACCCCAGATGTCTGTCTCGGTGTCGGAAGTGAAAAAAGTGGATGGGTGCATCCCTCAATGCAATGTATGCTGAACATTATCAAGGATGTGACCGTGTGTGAGCATGCTCCTTCATTTTATAATGAGTGCCCTTCCAGTCAGTGCAACAGGAGCTTTGGCTTTGAGGCCGATTGTGGGATGGTTGTGAGGAGAGCAACTGGGAGGGCAGATGAAACTGGAAAAAGTGGGTCAGGTGGGCCAGATTCTTCCAATTAGAAAAATAAAACAAATATATAACTCAAATTCATTAACATTAAGCAAAAAGAAAACATCCATCACAACAAGACACGAGTCAGACAGGCGGACGTCAGACAAGAGACGAAGAGGTATAGACAAACAGGCGAAGAGGAGGAAGGAGGAAAAGAGGGGAGAAGGGAAAAGAAGCAAGCAAAGTTTGGGGAGGGGGAGGGTTGAGGGGTGGGATGCAGATGCTCCTCTACACATACTAACCTTCAGGTCCCTGTGCACTATGTCATGTTGGTGAATGTGATGGACACTTTCTAGAATCTGATGGATACAGTGACTGTGAAGACAAAACAGAGAGAGGAGGGACAGCGGGGGGAGGAGGACAGATGAGCCACAGGGATGCACAGAGAGGTATGGAAAAGGACGAGGATGCCAGATGAGCAGAGTGACAGATGGGGCCAAAAAGCCCACATTACAGGGGAGAAAAAGAGCAGGTCAGATTAGAGGAGTGACAGTGGATGTCAGAGGAAATTATGAGACAGGCAGAGGAAAAGAAAAGGATGTGAAGCAGACAGAGAGGAATGAAAATGGTAGGCAAGTAGGTGTAGGTGGAGGAGACAAAAATGTTTCGTTTTGCTTTTTTTTTTTTTTTTTTAACATGATGAGACAAGAACAGCCACAGCAGAGCAACCCGCCAGACAGAAATCACAACAACGATGCCACAGGAAAAGTACAGAACAGAGATGACAGCTTGTGAGAGAAAAGATAATCACCTTTTTGCATTGAACAGAAAGAGATACTAAATAAAAGAAATGGAACGGACAGTGAATCATAGAGAACAGGCAGTTATTTCTCTATCGCTGAACGGAAAAACAGAACATTGTGCTTGTGCAATGTAAAGACAAACATGAAACTTCCTCACAACGATGAGCGTGTTCATTTTGAAATATTTCGTGTATGCAGCAAAATCATTGTGATGATAATGTAAAGAATATGCGACTAATGGCAGGCGCAGGGAGACGGGCCGCCTGCAGGATCCACACCGACTCTGAGTGGGAGGACTGAGAGAGAGAATCAGAGAGATAGATGCATATGCATCGTTTGCGGAACCACACACAAAAACACACAAATATTAATTTCCTCAGTGAGACTTTCCTCTCACTGAGGAAATTATTAATATCCAGGTATGAAAATGTAGAAACTTTTACTTTAATTTTTGAATAAGCTGTATCTAAGGAGGTAAGAGTAATAAAATAGATGTGTGAGGTTAAATCTTCTGTTTCTAATAGAAATCATTGTCTAGTTTATTTAAAAAATAAAAATAAAAACTTCCAAGACCTGGAGCTTTTACAGTCAACACAAAATCGACCGGTGCTGAATATGTACAGGCTGAATTTTGAAATGCAATCATTTTAATGCATTTTATTTTAGGAAATCAGAAAACCTGAGAATGCTAAAACACAATGTTTTTTAAATTTTCTTTTCAAAATGTTCCTTACTTATCCAGATCTGGAAAACATTCCAAGTTTTAAAGGCCTCAAGTAAACCATGGCAATTGTTAGTTTTTTTAAATTATGTCCAAGTTCAATAGTCAGGTTTTGAATCTGAAGTTCACAACAAAACAAAGACATTTTTTGCATGCGAGGACATATTTGATGCATATGTCTGCTCTTTATTAAATATCTCAAAATATCTGGCTTCCATCTTGACCCAGCCTCATGGAGCCTCATAATTGGACTAGGTCAAATTTAGGAAGTTGTAACTCAATATTCACGCATGTGTTTTGTAGTGATAACAAAAAGCAAAATGTTGGGCAGCAAACCAAAAAGAAAGAAATATTTAATCTCTAAGCAATAAGACTTAATTTTAGCTGGTTATAAATTTGACCAAACGCTGTCAGTACAAACTCCAAAATGCTTAATTTATTGCCATAGATTTTTTTTAGTGTCTATCAATAGCTTCAAAATTCAGGAGACAAGAAGATTAATGAATAATTTTTGCTAGCGTTTATCTTAAAATAGGCGAAAATCAAAAGACAACTTCAGCCTGTTCAGATTTCTGGTCTTTCTGTTTGTTGGATTTTTTTTCTTTGATTAAAACAAAAAGTGATTGGAAACCTTACTGAATAAAGCAATGCAAAGGTGTGAGGTACAAGTTGACAGCATCCCACTGAGCATGGCATTTAGAAATTGAAGAACGCCTCCATGTTTTTCTTCTGTTTACCTGTTGGTGCAACCCTCTGATGTCTTACTGTCGAAAAACATTACGTTCTTTTAAAGAACCTGCCTGTCCGTCGAGACTGGTCGAAAGTGCATCTAGACCCACGCTGGCTAAAAAAGTAACATCAGTTCTCTGCAGGAAGGCAAACTGATAAATGTTTGAAAAATAAACATAAAGCCAAATGTGCAGGGTGTAAAAATACTTCACATTTGACAAAATGTAATGTTTACTGCTTGTTTTACAGTTGTTGACCTAATATTTCTATGACGTTTTTAGATATTTTAGACATACAAATCAATTGTACTGTGATCTGATACAAAGTTGGGAGATTTAATAAGTAGTGAAATATTTCCATCCAATTGTGATGCGAATTTTTAAAATGTTGCAAAAAAGAAAATGCTAATTAGGTGCGTTTCCATTTACTGGGTGGAAGCGAGACAACCAGGCCATGCTAAGCTTAATTTTGTCAGATGTTGACACGATGTGTCTCACTCAGAGATTGCGCTAGACTTTTTTGTTTCCTGTAATTTTGACCGAAAACAAAAATCATAATCTATTTTTCTCCTGTCATTTCTTAAAATGATCATAATGACATTCAAGTCCATTTCATTTTCATTCGGCTTAATTAATGTTCAACCATCTTAACAGAGAATCCACAATCACACATCAAGCAGATGAACACATTATGTATTATGAACATGAGCAAGGATTGTTCACCCACTTGCGCGTAATCAAACTTCTCAGGGTTTTGATATCGATCTGGAGGCTGAATTCACACTGCAGCTAAACTGAGACTGGAATTACAAGCGGCAGCTAAAGTTTTGAAATCAGGGAACATCTCTCAAACTGAAGCGATCAGAAATCTGCAGGATTCTCTGAGTGAGCGAGGATTGTGCTTATTCTGCATCAGATTTGTTCATAACTCCTCAACGTGCTGTGGGCCACAACGGTGCAGCAACTATATGTTGAAGTTCTGTTTTCTGGACCTTTACATCCAAAAAGTGTCTCTTTCTTGAGCAGATTGGGAGTGTTTTGTAATTGGGCATAATCATTTCAAAATTTCCTATTTTACCACATGTTCTGCTATAAACACTTCAGAACAGAACTGGGGAGCAGTCCAAGGTGCGCTGTCTGTTGCTCAGTTTTTGTATGACTAATGCCATTTCTGGGGTAAAACTATTTTAAAAATAAACTAACACTGGTGTGTATTAGATTTACTGTTCAGCCTGAATAACCCCTGGTTAGGAAAGATTGCTTGTTTTGTACTTTGGTGTAATTTACTCACAAATTTACTCATTGTGGCCTTGATCTGATCAAGCGTTCCTAAAAAGGAACTCTGATAGATTCTGACTGGGGGCAACAAGGTGTGATTCTGCACAGTTTGCGGTCTGAGTCAGAGTGAGACTAATTATCATGGCTAATTAAAGTCCCACTTCTTGCTAGTCTCCAAGGGAGCCAGGGTGACGGTGTGTGTATGTGTGAGTGACGGTGTGTGTATGTGTGAGTGTGTGTTTGATACTGGCCTGAATGAGTGGCATTCAGATGAAGGAGGAAAAGATATTCAGGAAGGGAAATGATCACTAACCCGTTCAGATATTGGTTTGGGTTTGGATTGCTTAAAACTGGGGTTGGGTTATGAATCCATTTTATCAGTAATTCAAATTGTTGGTTTTGGAAGATTTAATTTATGGAAAATGTTGCCTTTTTTCCACAAATGGACTCCTTGGGTTTCCATAGTTCAGAGTGATGTCAGCATGCCCAAGGCCGCCATCTTGTTTGACGAGCATTTATCTATTTGGACTTTGAATTAAGGTTTGACAAAATATTAGGGCCAGGCTAAGATTCTTTTTAAAAATGGAAATAAACTCATCATGTTGCAAGAATACAGTCATAATAATAGAAGAATAAAGTTGTATGACAATAAACTCAAAGTAATACAACAATAGAATCTTCCCAGAATAAAGTCATAATAGTTGGGGAATAAAGTAACAAATTTATGAGAACTCCAACACAAAGAATAAAAACAAATTAATTCTTCAAGCTCTTTTCCTTGTTAAAACAACTTTCTTCTCAAATGATTGCTTCTTTATTCTGCTAATATTATTTCTACATTATTTTAGTTCAACAAAAAGTTCCTAATACTTTGTTGTAAAACTCATTGACAAAATGGTTGAAATAAAAGCAACTTTCTGATCATATTTACTGCAGTTTGTAATTTCATTTTTTTAGAAAAGAAAGCAAAAAAAAAAAAAATCAATAAAAATAGGAAATTGCATGTGGTATGACATATTCCTACCTTTAATAAAAATCCACGATAATCTCTTCGACAGGTGGGCCAGGTATGCTAACATTCAAACATAAGCTATGATGAACAGCTGCGAGTGGGAGTTGGATCTACCTTGACTCAAATACAGCATATTTTGCATGAATCTTGACAAGACATTTGTTATTTGTTTTTGAGTGCATCATTAATGCTCTGTTATGTTTTCACCTGAGAGTATATTTGCCTTTTCTTATGTTCATCCCTGATGGAAATTCTGTGGGCAACACTACGAGGAAATGTAAATCCTGATTTATTTATAGGATCTGCACTCAAGTCTAGCCAGTCTTTGACAAGTTATGGCCTCCACATTTTAGTCGACGTTGAAGGGCCACATCAGATTAAATGTTTCAAAGGCCATACATTTATTTAAGGTTTTCAGAAGCTGTAGAAGATTTTAAATAATCTTGACATTTGACATTTCAGGCTTAATTGTGTTGTATTATTTTCTGCAATATAAAATGGGTTTCCTTTCAATAAAGGGAACAAATTACTGAACACTGCTGGATATGACCTTTCTGCTGTGAGTGATTTATGGGCTTCTCAGCCACCTGTTGGCGCTCCTGGAAACACACCAGCAGTTCCCGTCCAATAAAACTATACTCAGTTGATGAACAATAAAATAATTATTCACTCTTGAAGCTACAATAATGAGATTAAATCGATCCTGGGCGCTAATCAGCGACTCAGTCGGGAAACAAAACAGATCATATCTGCCCTGATTTAATTGTTGGTGCTTGTTGTGCTAACAGCTAAAAGTCAAGCAGTGCTGGCTTTTCTTTAGTTCTGTTTAAACTTCTACGGATATCAGGCTGTAAATTAAAGTAACTTCTCAACTTACACTATACAAACCTGTTCTACAGGATATTACAATAAATGTTGTACAGAAATGTTCTCCTCTGGTGGCTTGAAGCTTTTGTGTCTTTGCAACAATATGGCTGATTCAAATAATCCTAAAGAATCCTAAGACTGGAGTAGCTCCTTCTGATGTCATTTTAGGGGAAAAAAAATTATTTACCTCTGTAAGATAAATGTTTAGGTAAGATAAATGTTTAGGACTTAGGAGAGCTTCTAATGTGACAAAATGTATGGAGTAGGGAGGATGATTTTAGTGAGCCTTAGAGCAAAGGTGTCCAAACTTTTAACCTCATGGGCCAAAACTGTCGAGTTGAAAGCAACCAAAGGCCACTAAAAAGGTTTTAATAATAATAACAATAATAATAATTGAAAAATAAAGTTAAATGCTATAGTTTTATCTGCACAACTAATATAATAGTTTAATAAACAAGTCTGATTTCCATATAAAGGCAAGCTCTAAATAACAAAACAAAAATGCAAACAAGATCTTAAATGTTGATGGTTTTTCTATTTTCTTTGAAGTTTTTGTTTATTCTTAGCAACAAGAACAGAATACTAGTCGCCCATTCTTAAAAACTTTTCCTTTTCTATTGGAGTTTACTAAGATTTTCTAAAAGGGTGCAACGAAATCTGCTCTTGAATAAAAGTTGCTGAATATTTGTGATCCTGGTTAATATGAAAGTTAACTTAATGAGTTAATGAGTTGTAAATTCCTTATTTAATTCCTGTATATTTTTTGAAAGTCAGTGAAGACTTTTTTAACTGCATCAACCTCCAACTTAGAGCTTCCATTTTTGTACTATGGCCAAGGGCCGCACAAAATCTCATCGAGGGCCACAAATAGCCCCCGAGCCACACTTTGGACACCCCTGCCTTAGAGTGTCTAAAGCAATGAAAAGGGTGAAAAGACTGACAGAAATGAGATATTCTCTGTAAAATGTTTGTTGTTTCACTAGATTAAAAACAAGTTGATACAAGCAGGCAGTCACTGAATAACTGACATTATTGTAAGGGTCCACATTAATATTGGTTAATATCAAATAGACGAGGTAATAAAGTGACCAGCATGGCAAAAAGCTGTGACAAATCACAATAATGAGGAGGATGTAAATAAGATGTGATTAAACATGTTGCTGCTGAGTGGCAATTAATTTAATTTTAGCTTCATCATGACATTTTTCTTAATCGAGTCTAGATTCAATGATTGGTAAATTTACATCAACTGATTACTGGGGACAGCTGTCCTTTTCCGTGTATCAACCAAAGACTTCCTCATTGCATTTCAGAAAGACCCAAGAAGTAAAAGCTACCAGGACCTTCTCTATTTAAGATTTACTTTGTAGGATGGGATTAGGTTTTTTTCCTTTTTTAGCGACATTTGGTCCACAATCCTTACCAGTTGGTGGCGCTAATGCTCCATTAAGTTTTTTGCCAGCCGCCATTAAACAAGATGTAGAGGAAGAAGAGGAACCAATCACACACTGCAAAAACAAAACCTGAATCTTACCAAGTATTTTTGTTCTAGTTTTTAGTGCAAATATTTTTATACATTTGGATTAAGACAAAACTAACTTTCAAGTAAGTTTTCCGCAAAATATAAGAGCATGTGTTAAGCCAATAATTCCTTAATAGGGATGAAAAACTATGAGATCCACTGGCAGATCATTTAAAACATCCCTGTGACTTGTTTTAAACATGCCAAACCCATAGGGGGCAGTGCAGCGCCAAGCTAAAACCTGTCAGCCAATCAAGTTGCTTCAAAACAACCACAACTTCCTGTTAGGAATTAAACATCACAGGAGAGCCATTTACATGTTGAACTACTTTTAAATAGCATATTAGAATATAAAGTTCATTAAACACAAGACTATATCGATTGGGAATTGAATCAAAGCAAGAATGTGGATATATTAGCACATTATTTGTCGCAGGCTGTAATGCACATTTCAACCTCAATTTTCCAATGCACACATGCAAACACAAATACTGAGTTTTCTTAAATGTTCATTTTGTTTGGAGGGTTTTTTTAAAGAAATAATTTTTTTGTGAGGATGAAAGGCCATAATGCATAAAATCTATTTTTTTTTACAGATATCTTGGTATGTGTGGACTACTGGCCTTAAACTGCATGTGCAACAGACACTCACAAGTCTGCAAAGAAACACCTATTATCAAAAGCACCACTAATTTAGGACTGTTAACAGATAAGTCTTTTTACACCAGGTCAAAAACAGAAATCCTGCTCTTTAGATCAGGAATATCACCATAATAACTACAAGCTACAAATGAAGCAGCTTGAAAGTGGAGACTGGAGCTGAAATCGACCATTTACTGTCAGATAATGTAGTGATTTTAGCTTAAAAAGACAGGCAACTCTGCTTGGCCTTTAATGTTAGTGAATGGACTGACACCCACACTTACAACTGTCAGTTTCAAGTATCTCTCTCACTCTTCTCTCAGCCTATTGTCTGTCCATCCCCCCCACTACTCCGTTTCCTCTTCCGTCGATTGTTAAAGTGAAATGTGTGTGGCGATGAGTCAGCAGAGGGCGGTGGGCGTTAGAAATAAAACAGCGCAGTCGGTGGTAAAAGGGAGAAAAAGAATAAAACCAAATAAAAAAGAAACTGAAACTGTCACTGTAGTTCAAACTTTAGATTTGCTGACATTGTTTTTATCTTTTTCACTGTCTGAGGAGAAGCAAAGCAGAAGAACGATGAACAGCACAAGGTGCATCCTGAGCAAACTGCACCTGCAAATCTCACCAAGTCTTTAAAAGAAAGCTTTGAAGTTTGACCAATAATAATCTTCTGGTTATAGTTTAAAAACATCAGAAGAAAGCTAATTAAGACATACATTTATGGTGGTTCCAATTATTTTTAGTAAATAAACTGTGAAAATGCTGATGTTCACAGCTTTCAAAGCATCTAATTACTGTTTTAGAAAGAACCCTAAAATAACCTCTGGATGGAAATCACAAATATGTCATTTTTAATAGCCTATAAATTAAAAGTGCTGCAATTTGCTATATAACAGAGTCCATATTTATCTCCAACAGACTAACTTAGTGTTGAATCTGTAAAACCAGACGTTTTTTTATGTTGAAAAGTGATTGGTCAAACCTAAGTTGGGTCTTAAAGGTGATGTGTCAGTGTGAGAGGTGAGGGCAAGTAGTGCAATGGAGAAAGAAAAGAAAAAGGGAAGAATGGTGAAAAGAAAAGAGCAAAGAGAAAAGATAGCTGACAGCAAAATAACAGCGACTGGCAAAAGTATTCGTCCCCAGTGAAAATCTTTCCTCTTTTTATTGCATTAAAACTACAAACTTTAATGTATTTTATTAAGATTTTATGTAGTAGACCAACACAATGTAGTGCATGACTTGAAAATGGAGGAAATTATGCATGGTTTTCAAAATATTTTATAAAGACAGTTTAATTCTAATTAACATCATTAATTAGAATTTATTGTGACAAAGATATTTCGAGGTAAGAAATTTATCATAATAGATGATAAACGATGCAACAAATTCCCACCCTTATCATGGGATGACCTGGTCAGATGAGGAAAAAAACTAAAAGATTTTTGAATAACTGATAAATTTGGCAGAAAGCCAGCACTGCACATCATGCAGTCTTCAGCAGGGACAGATGTGATGATTTGAATTGATGGGAAGAAAACTCTTTCTAGATCAGCAAAGCTTGTAGAGAAGTAACTTTATGCAGCAAATTGTGCTTCTACAAAGTATCGACATAGGAGAGCTGAGTACGAGTAGACGCCACACTGAAAACCGAGTATTAATTTCCCTCCACTTCAAATTATGCACTACTTTGTTCCAATAAAATACACTGAAGTTTTTGGTTAAAATTTGCCAAAATGTGGTCATGGGGTGCAGATACTTTTGCAAGGAACTGCAGGAGTTAGAATAAGAAAGAGAAAAAGGAAAACAGCCTTTTGAAGAGACAAAACATAAGCAAGAAAAAATAAGAATTGTAAGAAAAGAAAGATGGAAATATAACCCATCTACATGATTTATGAAGCTGTAAACAAGGGGTGAGACAAGACAACAAGGAGCAGAAACTAAAGGAAAAGGGGAGGAAATTGAGCGGAATAAAGAAGTACATAGAAAACTACAGACAAGACGACAACAGACTGGGAAAGTTTTGAAGAAGAGGACGCAGAGAGAGGAAGGTCGCGCTCCTACCTGGCGTCCGCCTCGCTGTAGTACTCTCTGGCTACGATGTCCTCAAACAGTTCACCTCCGGTCACCCTGCATCAACAAAAACACATTTATTCAACGTTAAGACGTTCCAATGTTGTTGGGGTTTTTTTGTTTTGTTTTTTTGCAACATTCCAGGAAAGAATATGAAACACATAGAAATCCAAAAACAAGGATTTCATCACCACTTTTTGGTTTATTTGTGGCTCACCCCGTTTCCCCCTAAAATCTCCCCTCCGCCCCTCTTCCCACACCGTTGCCATGGAAACTAGAGGGAATTGCTGAGAGATGGATGCGGAGGGTGTGGGTGGCGGTGGTGACAGGGATGGGGTAAATATAGGAGAGAGTTATGCAATGCTATATATGCACAGAGGGTGCAAGAATCGAGGGAGAGGAGGAAGAAGATGAAGCATGTGTAAAAAAAAAAAAAAAAGGAGGGAGAGAGGAAGGATGACTTACAAGTCAAACAGGAGGTAGTGGAAACCCTCCTCTGATATACTGTCGTGAAGACGAACTGTAAGAGAATTGAGGAATAAACGTTTAGTACAGTTATTGTAAATTTATTTTTGCTGTAACGATTAATTTGATGCATTTTCTAACTGCCTCTGAAAAAGAATCTGCTGCATTTTAAGTGAGAGATTAAAGGAGCGTAAAAAAAAGCAGGGAGAGCGTGCAAGGGAATAAAACCACAGGGAGTCATGTATTTATATTATAGCAAGAGGTTCTGTAATTAAAATAAGAAATAGGAGCATGTGTTGCACTGTTATATTTCATAAAAAAAATAAAAATCAGAATCAACATTGCTCCATTTTGAGTAAAGTGTGTGAATACTTTGAGGGGAATAAAAATTATCAATATAAATTAGGGATGAAACAATGAATCAGATTTTAAATTACTGATTTAATAATTGATTAACTGTTAACTGGAGTATGAAAACTCAAAAAAGGCCATTTGCTGAAAAACAACACAGTCAGAGCAGTAAATAAGCCCAAACTGTACAGAAAACCTTTATCTGTCAATATGTGTTTCACCAAAAACTCCCCAAGTGGCATCTTTTTCCATTCGCCCAGTTCAAATTCACTAAATGAATGCTATGTTTAAGCATTTTTTTTTATTTAAAAAAGAAAGTTAATTATTTATTTACTTCAAATATCTAATATATCAATAATGTTGTATAGAAAGATAGATTTAATTAGCTTAATGAAAAATTTGCAGAGTGTACCCATTTTTATCCAATTAATTGTAACAGTAACTGACAGATTAATCAACTGCTAAAATATTTGTTAGTTGCAACCCAACTATGAATTAGATTTAAATTGAGAAAAAAGTTGCTCAAAAGTATTTCATATTTCACCGGGTTGGTATTAGAAGGAGTAAAACAGAAAGAGTTGCTCACCAATGTTGGGGTGTTTCAAAAGGCGACAGATCCGAGCCTCTCGCTCCAACTTCTGGTGATCTGCAAAACACCACAGAAACAAATAAGAAATGAAACACAATGAGCAAAATCTAATGCAGAGGGATGTCTGCATCAGGGTTAGATGTGTGTGAAATTTTACTTTATCTGACGCAAAAAGAAAATGCTGAAGTAGCAACTAGTAAGGTGAAACATAGTGAGAAAATGCAGCATGATATAGTAAAAAAAAAAGGCACATTTTGCTTAATTTGTTCAAACAGTCACAATAAGCTTCATAGATAAAATTTTTTGTGGATTATTTGGATTGTTTTCTTATCTTAAACTAGTAAACTATATAAAGTTTGATGTTTGCTACAAAAATGTCAGAAGTCTTTAAGATTGAAGTAGATCGACATCTGGATATTTTCTCTTCTGGCATTTGTGTCACAAATATCTGGTTTTATAATGTCAAATAACATTTTAGTTTGAATATCTGTAAATTTATGCCTTTAATCATGGAAAGTTTGATTTTTTTCTTGCAAATCTTTGACTTTTTCCTCATAAATAAGTAAAATTAATCTAGAAACTTGTGAGTTTTATTAACAGAATAAAACTCACAAAACTCCACATTTTTTATTTTTTCATTTAGCTGCAATGATCCGAATACTCTGTTGTGCAATGCAATACAAATAATAAAAAAATAAGAACAAAGACATTGAAACAGTCCTTTTTGAAGATGCAAATTTTCAGCTTTTTGAGTTTCCACCAATAAAATGAAGTTTTATTGAAACATAAATTGTGTTTTAAAGACTCTGCAATCATCATTTAAAAGGTTTTATTTATTGATGCAAATTGGAAGTAGGCGTGGCTGAGATAGTGGTACTTGCTGTTAAAGAAGTGATATCATCCTGAGCTTAAGGCTGAAATAAGGAGCTCTGCATACAAAGATGAAGATCAGGTCAATATAATACTCCTCTGAGACTGTAATCAGTCACAGTGCAGCACAAAGCAGCGCCCCAACCTCGATCAGGCTTTTTTCTGATACCCAAAAATCCTTTGGAGTTTAGAGCAAAACAGATCTAACACACACATTGGGCTGCTTTGCTTCTTTGTGAAGAAATCAGATGCTATTTCTGGTTTAAGTATTTTATCATTTCAGAACGCGGCGATCTGACCAAACATGCCCACAGACAAAAAAACCCAAGAAGAAGTGGATCACTGTAAACACCAACAGTCAAACAATTGATGAAAATAAATACATGCTGTTGCTGGAAACAGTATAGTACAATCTGTGACATGAATAGCTTGGAAAAAGGCGAGCAGACACATTTCCATGGGTACAGAGGAGTGACAGTGACGTGTAAGCCCAGTGATTACAGTCTTAGTAGACAAGCTGAGCCAGTTGGTGAAAGGAGTGGGGGAGTGTTGAAGAGGGACAGAGGAGGTGGGAGGAGGAAGAACAATTAAGCCTGCGTACCATCTTTCTGTTGAAAGATTAAAACAATGCTAATCGCTGCGTCTGCTGCTGCTGCTTGTTTTCTTCCTCTGACTCTTCGGTTTGAAGAACCAGTTAAACAAACAAAGCATGATTTTCTCTTCATCTCTCTGTAAATCAAACTGTTTTTTCTAATCTCCAGGTGAGGTTATTGTTTGCTTTGTCTAAATGTCCACTCCGCCTAAACTCGTGTTTCTGCTGAACCGTCCTTGATATGTTACGATGCCAAACGGTGGGAAAAATGTCAAATGGGCCAGGATCGGGTTTCAGTCTGTTGGTGGCATCTGCTGATAATACGAGAACAGAAATGGCCCAGAGTTGTTGTCTCCGTTCATTGTGGTTTAGTCCATCTGTCGACATACCTGAGCTTTTGTTGTCTATTCTCTATAGCAGGGGTGTTCAAAGAACAGCCAAAGGGAGGCCAACAACCTCAATTCAAGAATAAATTCAGGCAAAAAATTACATCAAAATCTACTTACAAAAAATCTTTTCCAACTTTCTGCTTTTCTTCTGTTTCCATGTTAAATAGGAGCATATCTATTAATTGACTAGAGTGTTTTCACACCCGATAGTCCGGTAGACTCAGTTCGGTGCTTTAATCCACTTCCTTCTTTTGAAGTCCAGAATTCATAATATGCATTCAAGTCACACCAGAAATCACTTTAACCAAACCAAAACCAAGGTTTTTAAGCGGACCACAGTTTGCTATTTTGGTTAAATGAATCAGACTTTCTAGACAAACGAACTAGTCAATTGATTAATTAATTAATTGAGCATATTTGGGTAAATACAGCAAGTGTTTTCAAATGAAGACTGATCCAGACCCTGTATTTATTCCTGAGAACAGACTAACTATTTTGTCTTCAATTGAGTAATAGACAAATTGGATGCCTTTCATTTGACAAGGAAACACCATTTGAAGTTTTGGATTTTTAATCCTGTTCCTACGAAAAAAAATCTGATTATTTATTTAATTAAAATAGTTTATGTTTGGTTTATTGTTGAGTAGGTAAAAAACAGAAAATTCTTTCTTAATTTTAATATTAAAATTTTTTGCTAATACTTTTAACCAGTATTTTGGACACCCCTGCTCTACAGGAAGGCATCACTAAACACTGGAGAGGAAATTAACCAAGCACATGTAATTTAGAAACCAAAACCGCTTTCATTAGCAATGATATGAACTGTCACACGTCCTACACAAACGTCTGGTTTAGTTCTATAAATATTTTGTTACTGTAAGATAAATGGAAAAAGTTGATGGTATGGGAAAATTGTGCTTCATCTTCTGTTGTTCTTTCCCTCCTTCATTACTTTATTATTGCTGAACAAAGAGGTAGAACCTGAAAATGAACACCCACTCATTTCAGACCAGGATGAAAATGGGTTTCAGGTCGTTTATGAAGGTGACTGGATCAGAAAAAACAACATTCATGACTGAAGGATGAACTTCCGGCCCCACATTTCTCAGTTTATCGATAGATCAGCTTCATGAAAAAATAAACTGGGGAGATTACGGTTGATGGAAACAATGAAAAGGTTCAGAGTTGAGCTCTAAAACCCAGTGAACAGATCATAGATTGGCTTTCTACCCATATGGCCAAACAGAGATTTAAAAAGGAGTGGCAAAAGAAAATGAGGTGGATTAGCAGTGTTTGCCTATTGCCAAGTGAGTTCCTTGGAGATAAATAAAGTACGTTTGAAGTATATTAAATTTTTTTATTTAATTTATAGAAGTAAAATATTTCATGCAGTATCTACATTTCCTGGGCATGAGTGGAAGTGAAGATTGAGTAAAAAAAAAAAAATTCTTTTGGAATCAAAACACCATAAAGTATTACATTTTTAAAGGATTTTAGACCATTAAATTAGTACATGATGAACTTTTAGTTGTAAATAAAACAGAGGTCCGTAACTACCTGGCTCCACACCGCTCTGTGGGTTGTTCGGTACCGCAGTGAAACAAAATAATTATGTTGAGAAATACCAAGAGAGAAATTTCATTTAGAAAAAAAAGTTCTTATGGAATGCGAATGGAATTATGTGAGTTAATGCTACAGGAATAATCAGAATGAAACAAAAATGCATTAACTAAAAATATTTGTATACAGCCAATTTTTGTGTATTCTCTTCAGGACTGGGCAATAAATCGATTTTATTAATTAATCAAATTTTCTGTTATAAAGATTACATTTTCGGTAAATTGGGATTTTATTCCATCAATGTACTCTTTGGGCCGCCATAATTCAGAGTAGGGGAGAACTGGTTTATCGGCCAATTTACTGGTGCCGATTTCCTTAATTTTGGAAAGGAGACAAGAAAGAAACAAAAAAGACATTAAAATCATAAATTGGATTTGGTATGAAAAAAATGAGGAATGTAGTAGATAGTTCTTTTATTACAAAAATGTTTCCATGTTTCTAGTGCAACTAAAAAAAAAGGAAAACAAATACATTAAATTTCTGTTTCACTGTATAAAAAGTTTGAATTAAAGTCCGAGCTTTCATTTTGCTGTTGCTCTGACTGTAATGAGTGTACAGTCAACTGTGGAAAAGTAGCGCAGCCCTGGTAGTACACTCTGCTTCAAACATTCACTTAACCCCTCTCTTTAAAGCTGTCGGTCAGCCAAACGCTGTTGTTCTCTGAAGCAGTGGGGTAAATGAGAAATGAGCAGAGAGATAACGGAGAAAGGAAGGATGGTGAGGACCGGTCCTGAAGGGGGATGAGAGAGGAAGTGGCGAAAAGAAACAAGCAGGAGGAGATATGTGGCAAACAGGAACATGAGCGCAGAGTGAGATAACCCAAGGATAGCATGCAGCAGAGTCTACAGGAGATGTGGTGCTGGAGAAGAAGAGAGGGAGCAATGAAGAGAGGAATACATTTGGGTTAATCATCGCCAGTGAGGGCTGGAGTCTCAGGAGAAGAGACATCCACAAAGAGAAGCATATATAACCACTGTTCAAGAATATTTGACTTACAAGATCAGCATGGCTCGCTGCAGATGGGAAATATGGAGTTTAAATGTCACTTTTTTTCTCATTTCCTAAAAATACTACAGGACTGTAGACGCTGGAAAACAGGTTCTTGGCAAAAGTATTCACACCCCTTAAAATTTTTCACACTGACAGTCACGATAAATTTTGTTGGGCAATAAAATGTTCCAATAATTATTGTGATAAACGATAATATTGTCGTTTCGAGACCATTTTCAATTAATATTTTGATAAAGACATAGTAATAAAGTTGACCAATAAACTTAAATATTGTAAAGAACACTCCATATTGAAACTGGAAGACATTTTAAATATGCAAAATAAAACACAAGAACAAAAACAATAAATAAAAATAGAACCAAAACCATAAATAAAATGGATTAGGAAATCTCTGAAAACAAAATGCCCTCCAAAGATATTAATCATCAGAAAGGAAACAATCAAGTTCATGTTAATTTATTCTGCAATTGATTCATTGATCTATTGCTTATTGCAACAGGCTTACAAGTCACAGTCACAAAGTACTGCAGATTTGTAAGTTACAAGTAAACTAATGTATAGTTTTCAAAACAGTGTTAAAATAAATATCTGAAAAACTATGTTTTAGTTTTACCCCAATACTCACTATTCAAATAATTGCCTTCAGAAAAGGAGGTTTAGAAATTATTAGAGAACAGCATCGTGAAGACCAAGCATAAAGCAAGGTTAGATGATGGAGCAAGTGATGGAACATCCCATGGTATTCAATATGGCTGAAACGCTTAATTAGATTAACCAATTTTTCAAATAATCAACTAATTTAGTAATCGATTATTAACGTTAGTATATAAACTCAAGAAATGCTATGTCCTTTAAGACAAACACATTCAGAGCAGTAATTAAGCCAAAACTGTACAAAATATATATAAATTTGAATTTAAGCTAAATTTGTCTGTAAATATGTTTTACCCAAAACTCCTTAAGTGGCATAGGTTTAGCTTCACCGGGTTCAAATTCACTGAAGAAATGATACATTATTGCATTTTAGGAAATAAAATTTTTATTTTATTATTTGCTTATGTTTATTTTTACATAATTCTTAATTTTGCATAAAATAAGATAAAGAGGCTAAATGAAAAATCTACAAAATGTACCATTTTTCCGATCACTCGATAAATCATCAGAATAATTGATTATAAAACGATTGTTAGCTGCAGTCCTAATTTCAACTCGCAACAACATATTCTATGCAACTTATAAAAGTTAGAATCAAATAAAGCTAAGAGGGGAACTTTAAAAACATTGACATTTGCGGTGAGCCATCATCTTTTAGGAATCATTTCAGCCAGAAAAGAAAAATCAGTAAGAAGGGTTAAAATGTTTGGTGTAATCAAACTAATCTGCTGAACTTGTGGCTATGTTATAAATAAAACAGGCTCTACTGGCATTTATAATTATAAGTAGAGTGATTTGACTTCATAATAGGCTTACATGTAATAGGCCTTCACTTAAATACCTCCGCACGACTTATCTGACATTGACACAAAAGAACCGGGACAGAAATCAGGTCAGCTCTCTGCTGCTGCAGCAGGTAAGTCTCAAACAAAATAAACACCTCACATGTGCACATATATAGTTATTTATGTATACATATATACGCACACGCACATCCACTCTACCATGATATGCTACGAGGCCATACAGGAACCTCTGGCATCCCTCGTCCACAGATCGCTGCCAATAAACAAGTGCTATGATTGGCTGGAAGCCTTGCCCAGCAGACCTGCCCTATATTTCCTGTTGACATGAGCTGGATTGACATTAACCGCTTGCCGTCTGCAATACGGGACATAATCAGGGCTGAAGTCAAGCGGGGTGTTTGGGTAACACACGAATAACATTTAGTCATCCATTCCCAGATGCTTGATATCAGGATTTTTAAGAGGGTGAATCACTGTAACTGCAGTAAATAAACAGAGTTCACTGTCAGAATGACCATGCATGTGTGTGCCAGAGTGAAAGAGAGGCAGAGTCAGATGAGAGTCCCGTGCTAAAAGGCATGTAGGCGTACAGGCGCATGGCCCTCAGCTGCCAAGTGCCTGGGGTGCCTTCTCTGCCATGACCCCCCCGGCCTCCCTGCAGCTCCCATCTCCATCTGCCCGTCCCAAACAAACGCTCCTCCTAAGAAGCCTCGGCTGGCGCTTTAAACCCTCTGACCTTACCTTCTTTCTGAGAAATATATCTCATTAAGCAGATATATTCTGCTTCACAAAAATCTCACTTGTGAAGCAGAGCACTAAGTCATCGAGATTGCCATAAAACCTGGCTGCTGCAGCCCATGTCAGATGGGTCATGGAGCTATTATTAGCGCTGGAGTAGAAGTCATATGCAGCGGCTCAAACATTGCTCTGCTGTTTCAGAGAACATGGCTCATCCATTAGTAAAGAGCGCAGTGCAGGCCGCGCACATCGCTCAGTCGGCTCGGATCATCAAATCTTAAAGCAGGAAGATTATGCCGTACCTCAGAAATCTGCAAGCAGCTGCAGCCTTTCATAAAACAGCTGAGGAGGAAACATATACCTCCAGTTAGTGGAGAGGCACCGGTCAGAGATTTATGGTCGATTTTTGTTTTCTTTGGAAAGCTCTGACCGGTCCAATTTCTCTACAAACTATAATTAACAGCACTCTGAGTTTCTATGTTCAAGCTTTTCTGACATCTGCAGATCTGGAAAAAATTAAGAGTCCACTGGACTGAACCCCATTGAAACTCTAATGGTTATTCCACCAAATATTGATTTCTATTTGAGTTCTGAAAGCACTGCATCTTTTTTGTTATTTTCACCATTTCTCATTTTCAATAGTTTGTAGAATAAAAGAATAATGTTCATTTTACTCAAACATATACCTATAAAAAGTAAAATCAGAGAAACTGATCATTTTAAGTGGTTTCTTAATTTTTTCATTTATTGCTGGAGAAAAGCTGATGTCACACTGTGTGTGTTAGTGGAGATGCACTGATTTGATATGGCTTGTATCTAGGGCTGAAACAATTCATCGGATTAATTGTGATGAATGAATTATTCAAATAATTGTTAACAAACGAAGTAATTGTTAACTGGAATATATAGACTCAAAAAATTAAAGAAGAACATACTAAGAGCAGCATGTAGGCCTTACCTGAAGAGAAAAAAAAAAGATAAATAACTTAAGATAAGTTTTTTATCTTGACTTCACATTTATTTGATTAATAAAATTGTTGAGCAGGTAAAAACAGAAAAACTAAAAAGGTTTTGCAATCTGTGGCAACCGGAGTACTTTCAACTTGGCATTTTGGCCTCCATGTCAAAAAGTTTGGACATCACCATTCAAAGAGTTTAAAACAAAAAAGATATCTTTGATTTCCATTAATATTCATAAATTATCTCAAGTTTCTTCCGTTTTCTGGGGCTTTAAATACCACACAGACTCTTCTTCTGAAACTGCATTAATTTGCTTTAAACATTAACATTACAAAGCTTATTAGCGTTAGTATGCTAAAGGTGAGAAACGTATTACTTTATGGTGTAAGTAGTCTGATCTTTTGAATTTTTAACAATTATCCCTGACAGCCTCACCTCTCTGGTGTATCATCATTGCTATCAGAGAGTACTTTCATAAATCTGTCTGCGTGGATTTAATGACATCTGAGCAATTGTTTCCAGAGGAAATTAATACCCACAGTAAAAGGTTAACTGACAGACACAAACAGATATGAGCAGACATTCTAACCCTGTTAAAATGCCTCTTAGACCACACTCTACATTTACACACATGCACAAGACATTTGTGTGTGGGCGTGGGTGTGTGTGTGCGTGTGTGTGTGTGTGTATGTATAGCAGTGTATTGTCAGTGGGGTGCCACCTGGCACAGCAGTTGCTCTGGGTCTCCGGTTGCGGGCTGCAGAGGCAGCAGGAGGGTGTTGGTGTGAGGAACGACAGTGACCGCCGCGGACGGTTTACATCACAGTGCTTCCTAAACCGGGCTTTACTGCCTGAGCACAGCGTCCTTTACAAGTAGGACTTTATGCCTGTTTAAGGTGAGCAATATCCTATTAATATAGAGTAAAAACATTTGATGTGGAGAATTATGTTTTTCATGGAAAACGCAGAAAGAGAGAATTAATCTCTAATTAATATCTAAATCTCTACTAAGAGATAGGGTACTCACACCAGTCCTATCTAGATTATTTATTTATTTATTCGAACTGTAGTTCATTTGTCTAGAAAGTCTGGTTCTTTTGGGGAGGTGTGAATGCAAAACTGAAAAAAGCAAACTCTCGTCCGCCTAAAAAGCTCGGTCTTAGTTTGGTTGAAGTGAACTCTGATCCAGTTCAAATGCATATGTGAACACCAAGCAGACCAGACTTTAATAGATACCTCTAAAAGACAGGAAGTGGACAGCAGCACAGGGCATTCTGGGTAAACACAACCAAAAAAACCACACTAGTCTTAACGCTAGCGGGAGAAATGGCTTGCGGTCTTTTGCCAAAGACAAAAAAGAAACTGCTAAAATCTGACACTACTCCATTTTTGTTTACATTTTGTGAATAAAGAAGTTACGCTCAGTCTCTTCTTCAGAGGTTTTTGTGTCATGTTCTGAAGTGGTTCTTGTTGCAGCGCCACCACAGTCAAAGAAAGGAACAGGTTTTTCAACTAGTTGGTATTGTTTGACATAGCACAACATAAAAGCCAACAGCAGCAGCTGAAAATGTAACAAATGTTGCAATTTTGGTCCTCCATCAAACTGGTCTATCAGGCATGAAAACACCCAGACGATTACTTAACGGCAAAGAGCCCGTGAGTGACAAAGATACTTTTTCTACACTATAATAATCCTTCGCAGAACATCATTTTAACTGAAGGGGATCAGAAATATGCAAGGTTTAAGACTTCAGCTTAAGTTTAAACATACGGTTGACTAGAGCAGGAAATTTATTTGAATCCTACTTTTTTAGAATCAATACGTCATCAGTTCTAGAAAGGCCTCTATGCAGACCAGCAAGGTCAACACCGACCCAAATGTAACTACAGCCTATATTTGGCGTTGTAACACAATCACATAAATACAACAGAGAAGTAGATGTGGAGTATCAAACTGAAGTAAACCTTCAGGGTTTTGCTATTGTTATAGGGCTCGTAAAAGACCATTTCAAAACGGAGGAAAGGTCAAACTGACTAAAAAAACCCACCAAAATCTGAAATCTAATGTTTACCTTTAGGCAGGATTACAGTCCATAAATGATTCAATTCTTACTGATTACTTTATTTGATCTCTTGGAATGTTTTGCGGGCCTTTAATAAAGAAAACATAATGTTTTTGTTCAGACTTTGAATTTGCATCCATTTTTATTCCCTAACTTATGTATACATATTACATCCAGTATTCAGGAACTAAAGTTTCTTGTATTCAAACAGAGAGGCGCCCTGGTCCCGTAGAAACTGGCAGCATTCAGCATAAAGTGAAGTTTACTCAGTAATTATCCACAAATTACAGACATGTGGACTTGAGTGGCATTTTGTTATTTGAATAATTAACTATTATGGTGTTTAAACTGAGTCAATCCATAAAAAAGTAACTTTAGTAAGAGACTAAAGGAAAACTTCAGAGAACAGAAAGAAATATGGGGCACTTTCCACAGATTATGGGAAGTTTTTAAGTTTTGTGAAGCTTTTTGGGACAAAGTAAGTGGTTTTCTTTTCACACCACTTTTCTACCATAATCTTCCCGAGTCGCTAATTTGTGAGTCCTTTTCTCTCTCATTACTGGCTGTGACTGCAGAGCTTTCAGAGCTACACCAGAGCTGTGGATTTTATGCGGCCTCTACATTTACCACCAGAAAAATCCCAAATCCAGAATGCATCGTGTCTTGACTGCATAACAATATCCAGGGATTACATGTCGAATTAAACACTGAAATAAGTTCTTACCTCTTGCAGATAACTTTTTGGTGTTGATTATTTTAGCGGCATATTCCTGCCCTGTCGACAGCTTCACACATCTGCGCACCACTGAAAACGCTCCCCTGCAAACAACAAACAAAATATATTCTTATTACTTTAAGGAAGATATTTTCATATTTTTATCAACACCTCATATAATATTTATGTCCATCAGGAAATCTCTACAGTTTACCAAACTTTTGCTTACATGCAACTTCTTCAGAGCCTTTGCTGGCGTAATGACTCCAGTTTTTGCTGAGAATACTCATGTTAATACACATGACTGATGATTTACTCCAGCTACAAGCAGGCTTAATATTCCTCAAATGTAACTGTGGAAAGCTACATTTAAAGACCAAGCTGTCCAGATTTATCTGCTTAATAAGCTCCCATGAGGAGCCTCAGAGCCAGTCAGCATGTTCTAGATAATGTGCTCACATGTGGATGGTGAGACGTGCAGCAAAAGAAACAAACACGTCTACTGTGAAACTACAAGGACAAACAAAAGAGCAAACAACTCAAACGTAATATTCGACGTATTCAAAGAGCCTATTTCTGCAGAAAATGTAATTTAATATGAATTTAGTCATACAGAATAATTTAAAAATGCTGAATATGAGCTGTGTTGCTCTAAAAGCTGCACAGCAAACTCTCAAGTCTCTAAATAACTTCTCAGGCTCGGCCGGCTCAGATCAATCTGGCCGGTCAGGCTTCCAGTGGGTGTTGACAGTGAAAGGTTGAACTGTGACACTGGGTTTCACTTTCAGTCCAACAAGGTCAAAGGTGAAAGCTCTGGGACCAGATGGACTGAAACTCAGACGAGGCAACGCAAAGAACTGAAAGTCTTCTGTCAGATAGCATCATTATTATTACAAACACATAAGCTGCATTGAATTAAACAGTTCTTCAATAACTGTGCAGTTAAATAAAACAATATTGAAAAGAACATGAATAATAACTACAAAACAGTATTAATTGTGCTACTTCATAGCTACCATAAGAAATACAATTGCACTTAAAGACAGCAAATAATAACTGCATTCAATTATACATAATCTTTACTGGTAACACTTACAGAAAACCAACAAAGAAAAAAATAGCTCAAACCGCTAAACAACAACCTAGACCATTGGTTTCTGAGGTTTTTGAACAACATTAAAGTTAATCGTAATCAGTATAAAGTATTTTTTTCAAAGATAAACAGTACTACAATTACTTATATTTTGCAGTAACTTTCCATCCTTTCTATTGTCTGTAATATGCATCATAAGTATTTCCACAATATAGAAAAAAAGGTAATGAATGAGATCTTATTTTGACTTCGGGACACAAACTCAAGAGATGTAACCTAAAATCTGTGTGTTAAGGAACAAACATATCCATTCAGAGATCAATGGTTGGTGAATCACAAATAGAGATGGGCCAATCAATCAGAAAGATTGAAAGAGTTTAACATTTTTCCATTAATCATCTCTGTTCTGTGACCAGAAGGTTAAATAATGAAAAATCTTTACTCCTCTTTATTAAATGCCTCAGAACAAGAACCAGAAGGACCAGAAGGACCAGATGGACGGTTCTGGGCGTGGATCAGACACCAGCAAGGTGAAAGTGGCGTACTGGTATGCACTGGTATTATTAAAGAAGACCTGGTTAGACTTTTTTGGGTTGAAGATGGCCTCCTAATCAACTCCCATGTTTTAAAAGACATTTTCTTCAAACGGTTAATGGAAAAAGTCAACATCTTTCAGAAAGATGATGGTTTTTATGCATCCAAGTTCTCCTCTGTCTGGCTAGCCAGTAAAGACAAAAATCTTATCACATGAAATGTTTATTGGAAAGTGTTGAAATTTTTTATCACTCTCACTTAAACATATGATTTTTTTTTAAAAAGATGGATAATAGTTGCTCAATAATTGCACACATTAAGATATTCTCCTAAAAATCCCAAAATATCACTTTTATTTTCTTAAACATTCCTGTTTGAGGTCTATTTCAACTGAAATTAATGTAGGTAGTGATTATTAATCCTTAAAAATATGTATTGCCACCCTAGTCTATGTCAATTTTATATAGATAGCACGTTAAAAAAAGGCAACAAAGGGCATGATGGTGAATAAAAACAAGTAGTGAAAATCAGAAATCAGCAAAACAGGTACACAAATGGAGATAATTAGTAATTTCTTCTTTTTTTCTTGAAATATAAAACAAGAACCTGCTGCATATCTACTTGTTATCCTCAGAATGGAAAATCTTGGTCGGAAAATCTCTAATTGCAAAGTGCACAACATGTAAATCTGTACACCAAAGCTTCAAATATGACCGAGATAAAAATCTACTTTTTATCGAAGAAAAACCACCAGCAGAGCACAAATGTTTCACAATAGAAGTTGTTTGACAAAATCTAAATGATAACTAGTGTTGTTTTAAAGTGAAAACTCATTATATTAGCTGCAGAATTCACTGTAAAAACTTATAATGAACGCCAGGGCACGGAAAAGATCAAAGAACGTGCTTTCTAACAACTGTTTTAGGAGTTTGTTTATGCAAATTTGTGTAAAAGAAGAGCTGCTTGTAGACTGCCAAGGCTGATATTATCTGTAATAGGCGCACAAAGTCACAAAGCTTAAATGTCACAAGTCCCACAAAGGAAGAAACAGCAGCCAAAAGTGAGAGCACAATAATTATCTCTCCTCAGATGCTTAGGATTGGTATTACAGAGTCATGGATAGCATTATTATCTCAAGGCCAAGCCACTTACACCTGAACTCCTTCCTCTGAGATGGATGTGACAGGATGAGTAATTATAATCATTTGTAAAAGACGACTTGTAGAGCAGGATTAGTGTCCCTCACACAAGATCAAAGCCCAACTAATAGGTTATATTTTCTTTTCTTTTTATTCAAGAGACAAACCTGAAGAATAAGAAACATTCCCAGCAACCAGAGTTATTGCTCCTGGGAGAGGAGCGAGCTTTGCAACAGAGAAAGTGTTATTATCCCCAGGTGGTGTGTGGAGTCACATTGGTGGACAAAACTACTTATGCTTGTCAAATGACAAGAAAAATAACTAAAATATTATTTCTGTGGGGCATACCAGATGTCTGAAGTGAGTCTGAAACATTTGCAATAACAAAAACTAGCTTAGATTCTTACTGGTATAAAAATTTAAATCTACAAGTGTTACTAATTCACCTGTCATCTAATTATGATGTTCAAAATGATTCAAATTTTTTACATCACCATGAATTCAGAGAGAAAATACTTAATTGTGTTTTTCACCTGAACTATATTTAGATATAACCAGATTATTTTATATAAATGTCTTTTGTAGTCACTGATTCTGAAAATATCAACATTTTTTCTTGTTTTGGACTGGCTTTGATATAGCCGAATATCCCAATATTTTAAGGTTTACCTTACTAGCAGCAAGTTTCTGTCACCCTGTTTCTCCCTCAGAGCCCGTCTCTTGTGGAGTTCCCCAAGGTTCTGTTCTCGGGCCAATTTTATTCTCCATTAACATGCTCCCTTAAGGATCCATTTTTAGAGATTCGTATTACTCCAGAAGAATATTTTTCAGTGCTAATTGCATCTTGCCATATAAGTCTGGGTAGGCTTCAGCCTCTTGGCCACATTAAAGGCTAGAGGGTCACGCTTGGTCTCATTTTGACTTAGAGAAACTATTTACTATTCACTATTGCAGAAAACCTTTTACAAGCTAAAGCTTTTATTGAAGGTAAAGCTTTCTGTTTAACTCGGTGGGATTTTGAAAGGCTGAGCCACACTTTTCTAAGATCCCAGCTTGATCATTGAAACTCTCTGAGTATTGGTGTGAGTCAGCCCTGCCTTTTATGGCTGCAGTTTATGCACAATCTAACATTTTACTGCTGAATTTAAAGCTCTCCATGGACAAACTGCAGCATATATCCATCCAACCCCCCTCAGCCATATGTGTCTTCCAGATTTCTCACATATAATGATCGCTCGCTTTTACAAGTCCCAAGGTCTGGACTCAAATGTCTGCAGCGGCAGCATCTGAATTATGCAGATATTAGACAATCTTCAATGGTTGCATCTAGACAATTCTTTTGTCTAGATGCCATAAGAATTGTCTAGATTCTTCTGGCATCTAGACAAACTTCAATCAACTCCATTTCGAAATCTATAGCACTTAGAGATTTGTCACATCCTTTGGGAATGTCAGACCTCCACTAACCAGCATGGTAAGAGCTTCACTGCTTGAAATGGCATCAACTTTAGGAGCTTTCAGAGACATTGAACATTGGCTCTTGCTGCCCTTTAGGTGTGAAATGCCCAGTCTGCACTGCTGCACTTCTTTAGTCATTTTTGCTCTACAAATATGAATTACATGCATTCAAGTAATTTTGATGTTGTTGGGATGGAAACAGTGGCCCATCTTTCTTCATGCTTCTATAAATCACCTTTACTTACCTAGTGCATAAATAAAGCAACATAAATAAACTTGTTTTTTCCATATATTGCTATATTTTTATCAGCCTAAACATTGACGGCATCAAAAACATCATGAAAGATTTCATAATTTTAACTTTAAATGATTGCCTTGTTTTGAATCAGACAAACAATGCCAAACAAAATCTACACCCTTGTTTTCCTGTTTCTTTCATTTTAGAAGTTATCCTGTTATACATTGAAACTTAACTTTATTAACATGCATCTCTCTGCAGCAGCAGTGTAAACAGTTAATGTCTGAACAATTACAGCAAATTACTAAACCTGTTTGTTTTTTCTGACACTTTTCTTGTTCTTACAATTATTTTTTTCATGTCTTCTGTTGCAAAATCACAGATAACTAATATAAACAACAAAAACTGTCAACCTATGAAGCAAACACACAATTAGGACTTGCAGAGAAAAAAACTAAATTTTTTCCCTCATCTTTCCAGGCCTGTGTGCAGACCGTCTGTTTTTAATTAATAAACCTGTTGCAAATCCAGGTATAAAAAAGTTAAACTTATTCTGTGTTTTATTGAAAATAATACAGAATCAAGATTAACAATATCCTAACATTATATATTTACAGTATTATTTACAATGCTATAAAAAGTATTCACACTCCTTTAATTTTGCCCAAATATTTTCCATTTCTGATCTATTTTCGGACCTGTTTGAATATAGTTTTCTAATGTTTTAAAAATCTACACAAGAAATAAACACAAAATATCCCAGAATAGAGAAGGATCATGGTGAAAGATAAAATATACATATATATATATTGGTAATCATTGGTTATTCACTAACATTAATCAGGCTTTTATGGCAGAGAGGCATGTAGAAAGTCATCTTCGATGCAAAAAAAGATGACTTTCAGCCTGGTCAAAATTCTCTGGTCTGAAGCCAAAAGAAAATTTTTTGGTTTCCTCATTATAGCGATTAATTTTTCCACTAATGATCTGAAGACGACTGCCAAGTTAATAAGAAATGGCTTCAATCTGGGAATGTCCACTGATCCATTTAGTGTTGTCACCAAATACATCTTGTGTTAAATAATACCAGATACCTTTCAGTGATGGTGTAGTTATCACTGGGATGCATCCAATTATTTTAGTAATTGGCTATTCTATTGATTATTCTGACGATTAATTGACTAATCGTATAAAAAAAAAAAAAATTGGCACATTCTGCAGATTTTTTAAATAAAACTTTTAATGCATAGAATGCAGTAAAATAGTGTTTCCTTAGTATATGCTTGATCATTTGTAGCAAAGGATGCATCTGCAGAACATATTCACAGACAAAGAAGGGTTTTTTTTATCATAAATGCAAAATGTATTTTTTTTGTACAGTTTCGACTTAAATGCTGATTTGAATATCCTGTTCTTCTAGAAATTTGCTTTTTATGGGTCTGTATATTATGATTAATTGATTACTAAATTAGTTGATGATTACTTAAAGAATCAATTATTCACAATTAATCTGATTAATTGTTTGAATCCCAATATGCATATGTTAATTTGTCGCTACGGGTCTCAGTTAACTTTTTTCTCCCTTTCTGCCTTAGAAGCTGATTTCTAGGATGTTGTCTTATATTCTTTCTGTCCTTCTTTATGTTAGATTTTTCCACTATTGTCCAAACATTTTTTATTTTGTATAGATTTTTGAATACTCAAACTACTTCTACAAAAAAAACTGAAAGGGCATGAATACTTTCTGGTGGCACATTTTTAATTTTCCATGATTTTACAGAAGAACCAGCTGACTCTTTAAAACAAAAGCTCTCACATTATCCTGAGTCCTCATGGGAAAACAGTTCAACTATTCAAGAATTAAATCGCTGAACATAAAGTTTTAAAGTCAGAATGGATTTCACGTGTGGACTACTAATACTAAAACATTTATCTACAGGAAGTGCAAATAATAAAGCAGAGGCTAAGCTCACATGCGCTCCTAGGACTGCAGTAAAAAGGTAAACTGTAAATGTGTTGTTGATATTTCACTGGACGTAGAATGTATTTGTTCAAAGTGCAACAAGTAAAGATGAGAGACGCAGCAATATAAAGATAGACTGATGAAAGTGGAAGACTGCGTGAAGGATCAATCTGCAGATAAATGCTGAAACAATGCTAAAGTCTCAATATTGTCACCACAACAACAACAGATATCAGGAATAAAAAACACAAAAAAATGTCATGCAATTCTACACAGACATAAAATGCTAAGCATCTTAAATCTCAAATAATGCAAAATATAGTATTGAAAAGTAGAAAAGGTTGATGAATATGAGCATGTTGTAACTTTTCTGAAACTATTTGCTTGACTCAAGCTCAATTTTAGAGAAATTAGCAATACTTTGACGTTTTGTTTGTAGTATTTCATACTTTAGGTTTTGCTTCCGACTTACGTGCAGAATGCTTATGTGCAGAAAGACTGTCACTACTGCAGTCTTTTAGAAAAAGGGGTAATAAGATACAACAGCGCTGTTGTAGAGAAATTAACATACAATAACCAATTAGATGGCAGATAAAGTAGTAGAAAATTTTGTGTTTAAAGTCTGCACATTTGGTGATATACCATGATGCCTTACTTGTGTGAATTGCAACAAAAATTATCTTTTTTTTTAAGATTTGTCCCTCAAGCTGCAGAAATAATAGAATAACTTCAGATTTATTTATGCAGAAATCCCCTATGATTACAGAAGCCATAAAAACCGCCATACTTGCAGCTGTGGCAGATCTTTTTTTCTGCACATCAACAAATCCCCGCTCTGCGCGAAGGGCACACAAACTTAGAAAAACATATTTTCTGCAAACCGCAGTTTTCGCTTCATCACATGTGGAAATGCATTCACCACAACAATTTCCCTGCTTTTATTTTTACGTCCTTGTGAAATAAACCCATAAATAGAAAATCTACGTGCTATATAAACATGCCAAAACTTATTGGATTTAATTTGTAATAATACAAAATCACACTCAAAAGCGTGGCAGGGAGCAGAGTAGTTTGAAAGCTGACATACCGAAAAAGGGCGCGCACACACGCACACACACACACACACACACACACACACACACACAGCCGCTGGCCCGCTTCAGCTCTGCAGCCTCCCTGCACAGCAAACAGCCGAGCCACCGACTCAGACACGCTGACACCACAGATACTCACTTCCCCAGCTCCTCGTACAGCTGATACTCGTCCGTGAATCGCGTACAGGTTGTCGTGGCCATGGCTCTCCCCTGTCTGTCTGTCTTTCTCTCGCTCTCTCTCTGTTTCTTTCGCTTCTTTCCCCTGAATCAACTCCGAAAGAATTAACCCTCAGTTCGTGCGAAAAACGGCGTAAAAAAATAATAATAAAAAAAAAAATACCAACGCGGGTCCGCCCAGGGGCTAGCCGGCCGTTGGAGCCGTGGAAAAAGCCTATAAAGAGGCGCAGAGAGACGGAGGGGTTGTAGAAAGACGAAGCGGGCGGTGTGGGTGTTTCTCTGTCAGACTGACTCCGCTATCTGACAGCTACGCGCTCAACCGAGCCGCTGGGCAAGCTGCGCGAGCTAAGTACAGCCACTTCCGCTTTGGATTTTCAAAATAAAATACGCTTTCCACAGTTTGTTCGTGTAATAAAGCCTAAAAATGTGTTAACTGGTCTCAGATGTACATTTAAAATTTAAATAAAAAGTTAGCTGATTGGTCAGACAGTTTTAAATGAATAAAGGGTTTAGAAAAATTTAATTAAGAGAAAGACAGTCAAATGCAACATTTATTTTGTTGTTTTATCTATAGTTTTAGCACATTCAAAATAATAATTTTAGCTGTAAAAGAAGAAACTGGATCAAGTCTCTATCATTATCTCATCTAGGATGGGTTAGTTAATGCACACATTTCTATTCCATTCAGTAAATTAGAATATTTATAAGTTAACTTAATTTATTTCAGTAACTCAATACACAAAGTGAGACACAATATAGGAGTTGATCAAGCATAGACTGATGTTTTTATCAAATATTAATACACAAAAAAGCTTTTATTTGTGCATTATGATGTCTTTGACTTACAAATACAACATTTATTTCTGAGAAGAAAAAACATTTCTATTATAGAAACATGGGCTTAATGGAAATTAGTTTTAATATATGCTTAAAGGTTGTTATTTTCACAAGGTATTAAAAGGAATTTCTCGCACATAGAGAATCTCCATAAGTAGTTACATTAACTCAGTTACATTTACTTGAGTAATGTTTTGGAAAAAAGAAATGGGTCTCGGAGCAATTTTACTGGATGGTTATTATAAACTTTTGCTACTCTTACTTGAGTAAGATTTCTAAGTACTTTATCCAAATAAGTAACTTCAATGAAGAAAGAACAAACATATTTTGGCCAAAAATGTATGAGACACAGACACCCATACACTTCTGACAGTGCAGAAAAAAGTCCATTCACAATACCAAGTCCAGGGAATTTTCAATGGATTAAAATGCTCAAATATCAGTTTTAATCTGCTTAATTTGAATTTTGAATAATTATTAGTTGTTTTTTTTGTTTTTTTTTAAAGAAAAAGCTAGTGGGCTAAGCTGTCCTAATACTGGGAGTTTAAGCTACAGATTCTTATGCACAAAGCTATTTTTGTTTAAATATTAACAGATGGAATTTAATACAATATGCAACAGTTTTAAATAAATGTTTTATTTGTTTTCACTGTCTTTCCTCTCGTCAGCATAACTTAAACAGACCATTTTAATAGGTTTCTGAATTAAATATAATTTTTGAAGCAAATCATGATTCTAAAAATTGGAATCGGAATCAGAATCAAATTTCTAGCTTTGTTGTCATTTTCTATTCACTGACCCTGTTAGATAATCTTAATATTTATAAAATACAATAAGCACTATATATTGTCCCTAGTAGTACATTACCCAGTTCTAACATCCATCCATCCACTTACACCCTTGTCCCTAGTGGGGTCTAGAGGGGTGCCGGTGCCTATCATCAGCTAACGTTCCGGGCGAGAGGCGGAGTCACCCTGGACAGGTCGCCAGTCTGTTGCAGGGCAACACAGAGACAGACACACACACTCACACCTAGGGACAATTTGGAGAGACCAATTTACCTAACAGTCATGTTTTTGGACTGTGGGAGGAAGCCAGAGTACCCGGAGAGAACCCACGCATGCACAGGGAGAACATGCAAACTCCGTGCAGAAAGACCCCGGGCCGGGAATCGAACCCAGGACTTTCTTGCTGCAAGGCGACAGTGCTACCAACTGTGCCACTGTGCAGCCTCTCAGTCCTAACATATAAGGATTAATTTTATGTAAACTTTAATTTAAAAAAAATATTTGAAAATGTTTCTGTTGCCTGAATATTAATTTATATGATCAGTCACTCAGTACTTGAGTAGCTTTTTAACCTAATACATTTTTACTTTTGCTTGAGTAATTACTTTTTACTTTTACTTGTATAAAAATACGTCAAAGTAATGCTACTCTACTCACCTCTGTGGAAGCCTAACATAAGCCTTAATGCTTTAACGCACAACTGTGGTTTATTTATTGTGTCAAGTCGTTTTCCGGTGTTTCGCTGATCGCTCTGGCTGACTTGCTTCATTTGGCTCCTGAAGCTTCTCCATGGAAAGCCGGTGACTATGTCGCCCTCTGGTGGACGCTTCGCGCACAGACGCAGCGCCACAACGTAACCGAACACACCTCCCTCCCGCATGGTGCGTATTTCCAAATAGGGGCAAGTATGAGGGAGCTTGTTTATGACTTCAAAACCTGCCTTACAAACGACATGTTTAATGTTTAACTGTTTACTTAACGAATGAATGAAATAACTATAATTGATTCATCACAGCAAAGGATGTCAGTGCTGAAACGCTTTACCCATACATTTTAGTGCACAAGACTTATAATGTTGACCAGATGCAGTTCTGTTAAAAATTATTTTACAGTCACTGCATGATAGACATGCAAAATTGTTTACATTTAAAAAATCAGAATACATACATGCATGCACCCTATTTACTGTGTCTGTAGATGCAAACTACATTTTTTATCATGTACTGTATTAAGATAATTAGTGGTCTGATAAGTTCTAAATGTTTCCAGAAAATCTGGGAGATTGAGAAAAAGCATTCAATCTTGAAAATGCTGCATAACTTTCTCCATTACAAACATTTTAACTTTTACATTTACCATGTTTTTCAATGTTTGATGAAAATTCTGCATCTCTTTCTGATATGGCATTGAATAAACTGGTGTTTTGTGTATATTTTATGTTTATTTGAAATATGTCTGTTGCAGTCTCTTGAGTTGAATAGCTAATTTTCTCTTTAGGAAGCAGATATAAGTGTATACTTCTCTCTGATCCTTTTTTCACTTAGCTGTTAGATTAACTATTAATGTCTATTGAGTGAATAAAATGAAAACATAAAATACTTTAAACCACAAATTAACATGTCTAAAAAACTTTTAAATCTTGAATTTCCAACAGAATAAACTGTAAGTGAAAATAAAGCCTGGAATTGGCTTCTTCAGACTTGTCATAGTTTCTGCAATTTAAAGTGTAAGAATTTACTTCTTTAAATGAGTAATTTAATGACTTACAGAGAAAAGATTTGTTTAAGAGGAAGAAACTACTTTTTCCAACATGAGTTGGAAGACGCAGAACGGTGAGGTGAGTCATCGGAATAAGTGCTTTTACTACTAAGCTGAATGAGTAAAGGTTTTATAGCTGAACATTATTTTGACAGATTTATCTTAGAGCTTGCACTTAAAACATGTTTCTTACTATAAAATTACTTCACGCAGCCTCTCAAAGTTGTTGCAACAAAATGAAAAAATTCAGTGGTTAAAGAGCCGCAGCACATAGTTCAGTGCAGCAACATAATCACAGTTAATTAGTGTTATTAGGCACTTATGACTGATTAGGCAGTCGCCCTTTCAGCTTCCTGAGTCACATCTTCATCAGCTGCTCTGTTCGTTACATCAACGTTGGCAGGTAGAAAGGGGAAAACTTGAGTCAGGTTTCAATTAAAATCTCCATTCTTTTTATTTTTAATCCACAGGAAGAGACTTTCTCTTTCACACACGCATATTAAGCTGGGGTTAGAGAATCTCTGACACACGGAAAAATTAACAACAGATATATTTCAGAAAATAAAACACATTTTATAACTCTTCAAATAAACACATCATTCTTGAATAAATAAATAAACAGATAGATAAAAGTGATTATTTTAGGGGCACATGTCCATGCACATCCTACTTCTCTGAACAGTCTTAATATTTTCAAACTATCAATAAAAACAAAACCATGATCTTCTGCATTCAGTCTTTTCATGTGTGTGTGGATCACAGCAGGAGACGGACAGAGTTGACGTGGAGATGGTACAGGAAGTCTGCATATGACGCTCCTCCGTTGGGACTTTTGTCTTCCACCAGGTGGCGCTGCAGCGCCTCCTCGCAGGTGTCGCCTTGTTTCACCACCACAAGCTGAAAAAAGAAATAACGACAGTTATTAAAGCGCTAAACAAAATGTTTCTTGAGTCAATTTTCAGTTTAAATTACTATAATAATTTATTACAAAAATAGTTACACATACTTTACATAATATTAGAAATATAATATGGTTTCATAAATGCAGAATTTTAACACTTTACTTAATTAAATAATTAAGTTACATTAGAAAAATAACACATTTTCACGATCATAACACTACGTAATAAAATAATCAAGAAAGGCTCTTTTAAAAGCTCTAGGATCTGTCACATTTCCATGTTTCCATTCCTTTAAGAATAACAGTCTTTTGTCCAGCACCTGTAAAAGAACCTTTTAATGTATTAAAATTGTGTAAAATTTGTTTAACGTACATCACAACACTGACTAGCAAAGCAAAGTCTTTACGCAGATGTTTCCTATCTCACCTTGCGGGCGTAGGGAACCTCGGAGTTGAGCAAGTTGATGAGTGACTGGACTCTAATGGACAGACGGTTTTCCAGAGCTGGAAGGTTGGTCTGATTAAACAAACGGGAGGAAAAAAGAGGCAGAAAAAACAAACCTGGAGGATGTTAGATTATTGCCTTATTCAACATCAAGGCTCATAAAAGATGCAAACGTTGTACAAACTATGCCAGAGCTACAATATTCTGAAGGAAACATATTTTCTCTAAGTGGTTTAATCTTTACGCAGATGAATCATGAGTGTTTGATCTTTTGTCTTCTATAGTCTCTTTTTTGAACAATTTGCATGACTATTAGTGTTATTATTATTTCTGTTTTTACTTTTTATTGCGTGTTCAATATAAATAAATAAATCAGTGCTTTCGCCCACCTCGCCTGAAGGCAGCGAAGAGAAGCAGCTGGCATTGAAGAGCTCAACAAGCGTCCCCACAGGGACCTGAGTGCCGACCCAGAGCAGCACAGTGAAGGGGGCGTGAACCAGGTACAGACCTCTGGAGTCCAGGCTGGAACTGGTGCACCGTAGCGCCCCCTCTGGGTCTGGAGGACTGGAGCTGTCAACTGAAGGCAGCTGCAGAAAAAATAAAATAAAATTTGATGGTTGAAATGTCTCCCAAGATGCAACATTTTAATCCACACAAACTGTAGGTTGAATGTTTTATTTAATGTATGTTGTGTCAAGAATAACTGATGTGTTGGTGACCAACCAGAGGCAGCAGCAGGGGGTAGAAGTGTCGGACGGTGCTGCGGGTGTCGAGGCCCAGCACCCGGCAGCGCTGCTGCAGCCGCTGGTGGATGGAGCTCCTCAGACCTGGCAGCAGAACCTCACTCTTCCTCAGACTGTTGACGTAAACTGGAAGAGCTCGCAGGAACTGAGGAAGCACCAGCTGCAGAATGAACACGACACAATAAGGTTAAAATAAAAGAAAAACAAAGCAGAAGTTGTTTTTTTTTGGTTGCAATTAAACATCTGGAAGGCTTTAAAACAATTTATACTGAAGTAAAATTCGGAAATACTAAATACAGTCATGTGTTTGTGTGCAACTGTTACCTCACCTGGCCAGCAGACACTGAAGACGAGCAGCAGTGTTTGCGGTAAGACGCCAGAGCTTCTGTTACATCTGTCTGCAGTTCCTCCCTCAGCTCCTGCAGAGGGCGCTCTAACACTGCACAGTACACTTGACAGACACACAAAGGGAAGAAGAATTAATAAAACAAAGTAACCACAGGAATGTTTAATTGCTCTTAGATTACCAAGTTTTGTCATTTTGGTGATAAAGTCAATCAAACTGGTTACGTAAATATGTAACATTGTTATTCTTCATTGAAGTATTAAAGAAACATATTTTCAGAGTTAAAGTTTCTAAAATCAATTAACTACCTTTTTTTAAGGGTCACGTAGCTTTTGAGGCTCTCAACAAATCATATTTGGCAGAACCAAAAGCAAAAATGGCTCTATGGGTTTTAAAGGCTGCTGACCTCTGAACTTTACCAACTATAGGCCTCTAATGGTAATTCAGCATATTGTAAAAAATAAAAATGAATCAACATTACAACCTGCACTCAAAGGAAGATACTAATTAACAACAATTTCACTAAAGATGCAATTGTTTCTATGGAAAGAAGCCTTCCGCTATAACTTAAAGACAAGCTATAAATATGTAGGACTTAATAAAGTTTATTCAATTCATTTAAACCATTAATACTAAGTTGGAAAATGTTCAAATCTCAGACTATTTTTTCAAATTGAGAAATCGCAATGAATCATCCTGCTGCAAAGAGTGAAAGTTATTATAACTGTTATATATTTCAGTGACACACAGGGTATATTTCATACTCTTCTTGCAGTAGAAAGTAAGAAGGGTTTCAGCCTGGTAGTTCCTGAAAGTGTCCTGTAGGTGGCGTGAGCATCTCAGTGTCAAAGTGTGAACTCTGGTCCTTCTCTCTCCCGTCTGGGAAGTGTAAGACAGGACAACCTAGTGCATGAGACGATAAATTATTGCAAAATGTTTCATGTTAAGTTAAACTTACATTGTAAGAAAGACCTGGAAGACAGAATGTTACAAAAAGTAATTTATTTCCATAAATGCTTTAATTTAACATGCAATCAATTGATTTACTAGAAAAAAAAAGGCAACGCATCCAATGTCGACTTTGCCAGAGATTGAAGATGGCTGAGACAAAATTAGTCAACATGCTAGTCATGCCAGTAGATGCTAACAACAGTTTAAAATGTCTCCAATGTAAACATTGTTTTAAAAATCATAAAATCTTGTTTTACAGCTATTGATCCCTCCTCCTAATACAAATAATTAGTAACAACTTCCAAAAGGAAGACTATATAATGAAGAGAAATCATAAAAAGCCAAAACAGGCGATGTGTTTGATGTGTCTTCACTCATTTCTCTAACTCACCTGAACGGCTGCCCCTCTCGTCTCATCCAAAGCTTTGCCGTGGGCCAGCTCCACAGCCAGAGTTGTCCTGCAGTCGAGTGTTGCCATGGCGATGTGTCCAGGGTTCGAACCGGGGACAAACAGCCCATAGCAACCAGACACGCGCAAATCTGGCAACACAAACACAACCAGTCAAATCACACATTTTATAAAGAAAAGTGATGGAATGAAAACATCAAAATCTTCTTTCACCTTTGCTGACGAATATCCTGAGCTCAGCCTTGTAACCCGTTTCCGTCTCAACAATCCGCTTCAGATCCGTGCTGAAACGCTCTCTGTCCAGTTCGCCCTGGGATGGAAATGTCACAAAAGTTAAAATGAAACAATGTACTTGAGGAACTTGAGAGGAATTCTGAGTAGAGCATATTTACAGACAAAATGTTTTGCTTTTATCTTAAATACAAAATGTTTTGGCTTAATTACTGCTCTGATTATGTTTTTCATATCAGCAGATTATTTTTTATGAATCTGTATGTGCTAGTTAATGATTAATTGATTAGTAAATTAGTTGACAATTATTCCAATAATCAAATATCACGATTAATCCAATTAATCTTTTCAGCCTTAGTGAGAAAAGTACAATCTGAAATTTTTCATCACAATGTACAGCAGTATGAAGACTGTTTTAAAACGTATGTCACTCTCAAAAGCTATATAAATCAACAATTGTATCAATCTAAGTATATACATATATCTTTTTATAAAGCATATCCTGGTTTTTCAAGATAATAATTCACACATCAGTGACATTGTGCAATGTTGTATGAATGTTTGCATGTAAAAGCTCCACATAAGTTGAGTCCATTTACCAAAAACAAATTTAACAATGGCTTGAAGGTCAGCAAAATTCTCAGCAGAATTTCTTAAATATCAAATGTTTTATTAAAAAAAGACCAAAGTGCCACAGTGGGCGGAGCTACTGTTGTACCTGGAGGTAGCTGTAGGTGTGCAGAGCTCCACCAGTTAGAAATGGAATGTGGCCCGGCCAAGCCCCGCCCACATCCTGCTGGGAGAGAACAAACATGTGGACGCCGCATCCCTGGCTGATGCACTCTTTAGCCAATGAGATGGCTTTTTCTGATGGCTGGAAGATGGACTGTAGAAAACAAACAGGGAGGGAAGAAATGCTTCATGAATTGATTGCATCTCACTAATGTATAGACTGTTATAGTTAGATTTACCTTTGGTTTGTTGGTCCCAAAGAACCCTGAGGAAGAGTTTGTGTTTCCCGTCTCAATCAGGGCAGCTGTGTGGAAGATAAGCAGTTTCCCTGGACACTTCAGGCCCTACATGTTTTATAAAATAATCTCAGGTTTTGCAAATCTCTAGCATTTAGGAAGAAAATAGTGGAGAGAGTAAGCAATATGCTTATTGATTGATTACCTGCAGTACAGCCAGGCCTGCTTTAACAGGAAGCTCAATGGGAAATCCACTGGAGTCACTGCACTCAGCCCCGAACTGAGGAATGAGCTGCAACACACTGCAGACAAAAGAAATGATCTCAAGTGTTTCTGATTCTGGAAACCATTTTTGCTCCATCATTCTTACTTAATGATGGAGAACATTTCAGCCCTAATAGCGGTTAACTCATGATTAACCGCTATGAGTTTATTACAGAAATAATGGGGACCTATTTTAGTAATTAATCATTAACTGGAGTATACAGACTCAAAAAAAGGCCACTTGCAGAATAAACATTTTCAGAGCAATAATTAAGTCAAAACTGCAAAAAATACATACATTTTGCAGTCAAATAAAAAGAAACTACTTTGTCTGTAAAAAAGTTCTACCAAGTGCCATACGCACTTTCTTTATATAAACAGAATATGCAAAAAAAGAAACAGACAAATCTCTAAAAATGTTCTTGTTGATTTGTCTTGTAAACAAAATAAGCAAGTAAAATTAGCAACTGGATCAAATTCTGCAAAATATCCCTGATTAAGTTCTGTTTGCTATCCAACTATTAATCGATTACTAAACTAATTGTTAATTACAGCTCTACTTCCAAATATAAGAAAGGAACAGGGCAGTTTAAATTCCCAGAAAAATTACAATTAAAGAGCTACATCGGACACTCTACAAGCAGAATTTTGAATCCTCTGAATGATGTGCAAAAAATCTTCAGATGAAAATCAAAAAACAAAAACATAACTGTCAGAACAGCTGATATGTTTCCTTACCTGTCTATACTTTCTATGCAGTCTTTGAGGGACACCAGAAGCCCCTCCCTCACAGGAAGCTGCAGGTCTTCTGTCTCAGCGATGACCAGCATGTGAGGACGGGAAAGGTCAGGACTGAGGTCGTACAGGTGGATCCTGCTGTCATACGTCATCAAACCCACACGGAGATCTGACAAAGCATCTCCTGCCTCTCTACAAAAAAACCCCCCAAACAAACAACAACAAAAAAAACAACGATCAAACCTGATGTTTCCAAACTGGCTCAAAAACTACAGATAATGTAAAAGTATTTATATCCTTTGAGTTTTTTCTCAGCTTGTCAAGTTACAACAATAAACTACAATGTATTTTAACAGGAACTTTATGTGACCAACAGAAAATAATGAATATTTCTAAAAGAAATGTGCTTACCTGACCAGTGAGGTGAGCAATGTGTGTATTTGCTGAGCGACAAATTCTAAGTGTCCTCCTCTATGTGCAGAGGGAGAAACATCTATGGCTAGAAGAAGTGCAGCAGCTTCACCCTGGAGTGAAAGAAACAAGTTTTCAACTCGCATTTCCTTCTAGAAAATAACTTACATTATAAATTATCTTATGAAAGTATATATGCATTAAAAAAGAACTTACTGAAGAGCAGGTTCAGAAGGGAAAATGCAAATAAAGCCAAATCTGCAGAGTGGGAAGCTTACCTTCTCTGAGTTCAGTGTTTCATACGACCCCATGCTGAGTTCGGGCCTCTTGTTTTTGTCAACCCGGACCCCTTGCGCTCCTTTGGTGGGCTGATACTGCTGCCACTGCACTGAGACCCAAAAGAGCAAAGTAAAAATAAATAACCATTTAGATAAATTAAAACAAACTGAATTACTTTAATATAAGCATGAGCATTTATTGTACCATTTATTCTTTATCAATTATCGTAGGAAAAAAAAAATGTCCTATGAGAATTTTAATTTATCGTTGCAATGATAAATTGAAGTTATTAATGGCAAATTAAAGGAAGCAAACAAACAAAACGGACAATATGATTGGAAATGTCATTTTTTTGCTATTTTCTATGTTAGATAACATAATTGATATTGAAGCGTTTTCAAGGATTTCAAGCACCCTTTTTTTAAGTACTGGACAAAGTGCCAGACGTTTCTATTTTTATCTAATTTTAAATTCTACCTTCATTGAGTTTCCCACAGAAGGGGCAGTAAAACCTCTGCCCACAGTCCTGCCAGCCCATCGCTGGGCACATGGAGGCGCCGCACCAACGACAGCCCGCGACACAATCTGTATGTTTGCATAGAGGGATCGGCTTCTGGTGGAAAAAAATATCTCTAAAAAATCGACACAACTGTGGCAACACACACGTGTCTTCAACTGGAGAATCAAAGATGATTATTTATCTCACATTAATAAGTATAAAAACTGACCAGGCATTCATTTTGATTGAAGAAGGGAGTAACCAGCGCCCCTAGTGGCAGTCGGCTGAGCAACGCAGTCTGACCGTCATAGGGGACGCAGTAAGTAACAGAGCGGATGACCAAGGGGCTTACATTACCTGCAGCAATCAGATAAAATTTCTGATGCAAAGTTTCATGTGTCTACAGCTACAGGACTGAATTAAATCCATGACGGAGAACATCTGAGACAGAAACTGTTCACCTCTGTCCTCTATGACACAGGAAGTGGTCGTCAGAGGAGGCAGGTGGGAAAAATGCTCCGAGATGAAAACTTTTCCGTCCCACTCCGCTCTGTCCTCTGCCATCACCTTCACCTTCACAGAGACAGAGGTCTGTCAGCTTCCCTTTAAACATTTCACTATATTCAAATGTAATGATAAAGAATTAATTATTTGTGGTCAACCAGCTGTTATTGAAAATATATAACAATGAATACTGTTAGGCAAATACTGGATGTTTTACTTTTCAAAAGCTGAGAAGCTGAATGTGAACACATTTAAAACTAAAATATGTCATGGAGAACAATGTGAGGAAAAGTCGTTTTTAGAGCTGAGAATTTGAGAGAAACTAAAGAACTGAGATAAGCAAACTTACAGCGCTTGGTAAGAGTTCAGGATTCAGGCCATAACGAGACTCAGAGTTGGGAGACTGCAGAGAAAACAAATACTTTAATGAACTTACATTGATTTTTATCTTCCAGCCTTACATTCAATCAATTCACATACAAAAAAAACTTTTGACAGTCGAGCAAATTTCAACTTTGAAGAGTGTAAAGCCTTTATATCTTTGCGTTGAGCTCATATATATATTTAATCAATAATTTAGCTACACAAAATGGTTTTTGATGTGATAGATGGTTTTCAATTAAAATGTATTGACAGACCTTGCAATTAACTCAATTAAATATTTTAATCACGTTCCAGCTGAAGTTTTATTTCATTATACAAAAAATCTCGAGAGTATTTTCTTCATCTTTTGTTTACTTATATGACTTCAATCTTTAAGTATTGCAGTAATTCATATTAAATACCCATATGTCCAAATATGTTAGAAAAACCCAGAGTTCCATTTTGTTTTACATGACTTTCAGTTTTCTTCAGTTTTCTTCATTAAACCATTTATGACGTTTAATGTTCATTCACCAACCTGTGGAGTCAAATTATAATCCAGTGGAGATGCAGTGGGCACAAAGTCATTTATGCTCCCTGAAAAAATACAAATAAAAACTTTGGTTGGAGAAGTCACTTTAATTTTAATTAATTTTGGAGGTATTATTCTGATTCCTTTGATGTTATTTATGACCAAACCCACACAGAGCTCACCTTTAGAAAGTGCTGCAACTCTCCACAGAGGCTGCTGCTGGATGGGAGAGCTGGGTGAGGTCAGCGTTTCATTAAATCCAACAAAAGATCCCGAGTTTCCCCCGTCAGATGCAAGATGTGGATTATGGTTTAACTGAGGTTCAACACACGAAGAGCCAACAGGAAGAGGATTTTGAGCTGGTGGCTGATTCAGAAGACTTCGATATGTATGTTGAGAATATGATGAGGGATCTACTGCTTGGTAAGTGTGAGGAGGGGAATAATGTTGCATTGGCTGCATTGCTTCATTATATGGAAGAGAGCATGGCAGTATGTTCCTTTCTTGAATAATAGGGGATAAAACATTAGGAATGCTCTGATCGTCTTTGCAAACATACTGCATGCTGGGATGAGAGTTGCTCCTGGTAGAAAAGGCAGCAACATCCCTCTTAGAGTAAACGCCAGATGCCTGCAGGTGGTTGTAGCTCAGGTTTTGGTTGTGTTCACAGCCCAGGCTGAGTTGCTGGAGGTCGGGGAGAGGATTGCAGAGAGGTCCTGTAGGCGCATCAGAGGACCAGCCGTTCTGGACCGCCCACGGCGGACAGGGAGGGTGGCTCTGATTAGGGGACGGGACGTCCATCATCCCCCATAAAAATCAGAAATCTGAATTTTTCTCATTGGAGGCAGGACCTGATGAGACAACAAAGAATAACAGATAACATTTAATATTTAAAATATATTCTGCTTGTTCTCTGTAAAGTTTTTTTCATGCATCAGTTGCTGGGCACATTTAGGGTTTCTTCTTTTTGACAAAATTTTTCAATTTTATTTCAGTTTTCTTCTTCCCACAGTAAAATTCAAGCAATTTTCAAATATTTTCAAGGTAAGTTTTCAAACGTTCCTAGCACTACACTTTGTAGATAAAACAATACAAATGAACCAAAGAAGACAGTTTCAATTTGCTTTTTTTATGACATCATTTATTACTGTTCTTAATAATGCATTGCGTTGTGATAGTCTATTTAGTGGAGATAAAGTAAACAAAAATCTAACAAAATTTCATGTTTTGAAAAGTCTCTCACACACCCTTTGTGTAAATATTTGATTTTCCTTATCAAATAAATTTTTCTGACTGCTTCTGGCAACATGTAAAGTTCAGCAGAGTTAATATTATGGTTTTTGGTTCTTTCCCTTTTAGTTTAAATGAAAGAAACATGTAACGCTAAGGAAACTCTTTGGATATGGGCATTTCATTTCCAAAAGGTCAGTGCACCAGAGCCCTGGCCTCAACCTAATAGAGAATATTTGGGATTAGTTAAAGAAGAGACTGTGACCCAACATTAGTGTCTGACCTCACAAATGCTTTATAGTAAAAATGGCCATAAATGTACTTGTTAACCTTTAGAAAAAACCTTACCAAAATAAACGAAGTAGTATCCGCATAGAAAAAAATATCAATGTGTATGTAAAGGCAAGTGGGCCAATACTGTTGCAATATAGTGTTTATAGGCATTTTTGAGATTGAATAACCAATTATAACACCATGGTCTACCAACCTAGTAAACATTTAAAATGCAAAAATAACTATGTTATATAGTAACAACTTTGGCCACATCTTAAGCAATGCTATCACTGTAAAAAAATAAAACTAAAGTGGGATTATTTCTATGGTTTTATTGCTGCTTCTTAGTTGTGCTAGCTAGCCAGCAGAGACTCTCCAATGACAGAGGTTTCTGTCGTAAATGAGGTCCTGAAACAGAGGCTCTACACGCACATTAACTCCAAATTAGCACACAAAAGAAATAAAAATCTTCAGCTGGAAGTATGTAGGATGTGTGAACAGACAAGAGGAATCAGTACCCTTTGACATCAACCGAAACAGGGGAATCCGTCTGCCTCGGTGCTCGTTAACGTTACGAATGTCGGTGTCTTCATTTTCACCTCAGCTCCAGCGGATCTCAAACACATGGGCTTATACTGTATGAAAATATAAATCTAATTAAGATTAAAACAAGCTCATCGTTTTGGACCTGACACTACCCAGCCTCGTCTAGAAACCGCAACGTTAGCATCACAGAAAGTAAGAATCAATACAGCGCGCTTCCGGTTGTCCTTTCAAAATAAATGATTCCACAAGTAAAAACGTAAAGCAAATGCGGCTGACTAGATGAGGTAATGTATACATTTTAAATAAATTTCGGAAGAAACCATGTTTACACCTCTTGATACACTAATTTTGAAGAGAAAAAATAAATTATTCAATGCTACATTTAGCTTTTTATTTAAGGTATAAATTCCTTATATTTACCTTACATATGGGCCATTACTGGATGACCTTGAGTTAAAAAGAAACAAAAATGTACCCTATATGATTCAAAGATTCTCTTTGTGTAATCTTTAAATCCCACAAAATTATAAATGGATAGATTTTTATCTAAAAGTAACTTTTAACAGTTCACAACTGGGCCTTTTAATGTGGTATTTTTCCTAAATATACAACTAATTCAACACAGAAATGGTTTATCAGTTACAAACCAAAATTTCTTACATGGCTGTTTTATACCATAAAAATAAACCCTACATAAAAATAAACTTCTGTAGGCTGAGCATGGTGGAAGAAGGGTGGAAAAGTTTTGATTCATGCATTATTCTATGATAATAAAAAACACCAAATATACAATGGTGAAAACTGATTTGTTTATTATAAAATATGCAATTGCACAAAAGTTAATTTCCTCTTCAAAACTTGTACCTGGGTTACAGGGTTGAAAACAAGACCATTCAATTCAATTGTGGAGTAAAGGTGATTTTTTTTAGTCTAGAAATGTTTACAATATTATTAAATCTGGGTTTTGTAAGTAGAATTCAAACAAAAAACAAAAAAACAAGCCTGATGCATGATAACCTGTATGTGAAAAGCATAAAACTTTCATCTTTGAAATTGAAATTATGCAAACAGAAAAAAGTGCATAATATATCTCCTTTTTAAGGAAATTTTAAAAAGAAAAAGTATTTTCATAGAATGATTTTTTAAAAATACAGCAATCTAAAAATTAATCTAGGGTCTCCAATGCTAGTCTTGCAACATTTACAGCAACATAACTGAGACTAATGAAACCCTTAACAGAAACAGTTATCAGTTTTTTTCCCCAATCTAACAGAGTACGTTAATAAACAAATTGATGGGAATTAGATAATCAAGATACAAAAGTCAACAAAAGAACTAATGTAAGTTGATGGGAATGGAACAAATTTCTTTACAGAACATCTTTATGAATACCAAAGAACACCTACAACTGCTGGTACCGTCTAGAACTATGCAGAGGCTGGTCCTGCCTGGATCTTTTGGTTTTTGAAAGAACTAAAGAGCTACTCCGTCGCTGCAGAGTAGTGATTCTGTTCCTAACGTAGTCCTTCACGCCTTTCCAAGAGCGGTTCCTTAGAGCGTGAGGCTCGGCGTCGAGGCACCGAACGCAGTCCTCTTTCTGAGGAAGCTTTTGCTTTGTGATGAAGTTCATCAGGTGTTTTTCTACGGCTTGAACCTCTGCTTCATTCCACGTATGTTTGGATTTCTTTTGCAGACCTGGAGAGGCTGAATAAAACAAAACGAAAAGAAATAAGTTCTAAATAAAATAACTGTGCTGTTATTAAGAAGAGTACAGAATCAGTCTTTTAAATTAGAGCTTTAATCATCTTAAAGTTAATTGTGTTTTAAAACCTTGTTAGTGATCTGAGGATAATTTTGGACTTCTTTCTTGCTTGTTTGCAAATGATTGCTCTCATTTGAATAAAAGGAGAGAAATGACATTGATCAATCAAAAACTGGTGAGATGAGTGAAACACTTGTGTTTCTTTGTTATTCTATTTGAAAACCGCTTTTAACATAAAGCTAAAAGTTAGGAATTGAAGTCCAGCATTTATGATGAGCTTAAAATTTTACTATGTACACCTTTTGTTAATATCAATCACATGATTTGCTGCAGTTCACAGCTAACATCAAAACGCTAAAAAAAGAGGTTATCCTTTTTGCCATGGTGCTACAGACAGGCTATCTGGGTAAGATGGGATATAATTCATTGGCTTTTGTATAAATACCTTTTACTTTTGTTCTGCCGGTCTTAGCAGGAGCATTCATGCTACAGCTTGTTGTTGCTGCGTAAGTTTGTGGTAGAAAAAGATTTGATGAACCAAAGCTGCAACTGGAAAATGCATTCTGATGTTCTGGTGTAGATTGTTCTCCACTTGGAGGTTGTAATCTCCCTGGTAAAAAAAAATTAAAAAGAAAACTGAAATAAAGTTCTTAGTATTTACAAGAATGAGCAGTTTGTTTAAGAGTGCTACATTTGTTTTTGTTGAAAGTTGGAAATTACCCGTTAAGTTGTTCCCAGAGCTCTGTAATGTCCCCTTCCTGGGTTGGCTCTTGGTTTTTGACGGAGCTTTGGAAGATCCGCTCCGTCTCTGCAGAGCTGTGATCCTGTTCCTGACGTAATCTTTAATACCTTTCCAGGAGCGGTTCTTCAGCGCGCGTGGCTCTGCTTTCAGGCACCGGGTACAGTCGTCCTTCTGGGGAAGCTTGTGCTCTTCAATAAAACGCATCAGATGTTTTTCTACGGCACAAACCTCAGCTGCGTCCCATTTAGGTTTTGGTTTGTGGAGCAAGTTTGAGCCTGATGAGAAAAAAAGAAAACTCAAATCATTTACTTGATTTTTTTTTCTCTATCTTCTAGTGTTTAATTAACTTATATGTTAAATAAAATGTGAATTAAAATAAAAAACTAAAATACTACTGAGACTTCCAGTGATCAACATGTGCTATGTTCACAATCTGCTTTTTTTGCCCATATGCAACCGACATATCAAACTTTTTCACATAAGTGTGAACTTTTGATGTTTTCATCCACCCAAAAAAATCGAATTTGTGCTTCTTCCATATGAGATACTAAATCAGATATGAATCAGATAGACTTCAAAACGTCTGAATAGTTTTGTTGCGTTTTATCCAACTTTTACGTAATTTATATTAGACATGCAAAAGCAGAAGACACAGTATATCCAGACGTAAACAATGAGTGAGAATTACATTTATGAACTTATGAAAGAAATCTGTTCAACTAGAGCGCGTACTACGACTTTATTCTTGTGACATTATGACTTTAATCTCATACTTTAAAAAATAAAATAAAATTGCGCGGCCCTAATACTCCATTGTTGTAGTAGTATGAACGACTAAGCAGAAAAATGCAAAAGCAACAACAAAAAAAATCAGATTTTCAGCAAAAGAACTGAATTGAACATCAACACCTGCAGAGTGAACATTACCATAGTTACCTTTTCCTTTCTGGGACTTTGAGTGACTAGATGCTGAACTGGGACCTGCAATGGGCTTTTCTCTGGCTTCCTGTTCTCCATTTGGAGCCTGTGATGTCACTAAAGGTGCACCATATTTGCCTTTAATCAATGCATATTGCTCAACAGAAGATAGATTATTAACATAATACAAATGTTACCAGAACTCTGCTGTGGCTTATGCTTCTTTTTAGCGGTTCTGCTCTTTGAAAGTTCTTTGGAAGATCCGGTTTGTCTTTGCAAAGTTGTGATCCGGTTTCTCACGTAGTTCTTCACACCTTTCCACGAACGATTCATCAGCGCACGCGGCTCGGCCTCGAGGCACTGAATGCAGTCGTCTTTTTGAGGTATTTTGTGCTTCTTGATGAAACTCATCAAGTGTTTTTCTACAGCCTGAACTTCTGCTTTGTTCCATCCAAGTTTGGCCTGGTTGTGCAATCCTGTGAAAGGGAAAAATATATTAAGATGGGAGTCCTTAAATTCATATGAAAATAGATGTTACTGGAGCCCCATCAGGAGTTTCCAATTGTGCAGCAATTGGAAACGACATTTTAAATCTACATTTAAAACCTGGCTGAAATGTTCCTGGCTGTTAAAGCATTTTTTAGTTATTTTGAGAATAATAACGTCACTGGTACAACTGTATTAGAAATGCAAAAATGTATTACTGATTCTAGGAAATCATTGTAAATACTACAAATAAGTACCTTCAGAGTTTTTTAATGCATCAGGCATACTGCAGCCAGTCGCTCCTATGCGCTGCTGGTAAAACTGCAGTGGTCCTGAAAACAGTGAGAGAAAAACAACAAGACAATTCTTTGGCTTTTTAATTTCCAAAAACAGATTACCAGCTTTATAACCGATTTCATTGTTATTTTTATGTATAACCACAACTCTAAATGAATTACTTATTCATAATTAAGTTATTTGGTGAGGCTTTTAAATAAGAGTAATTAATAAAATCGTATAATCTTTTTATTCTATTTAACCAAATGCCATTTTTCAAATAAGTCAAAATTTTATAGTCTCTTTACAGTTAAACCAACTGAGCATCAAAATCCAAACCAAAGTGAAGATCTAAGGATTTAGTAGTTCCTACCAATGTTCCCTCTAATTTTTCATGTAGCTGGGCATACACACAGCCTCCCTGAGCACACTGAGGACCACTGTGAGCAACATCAGGTGTGCGCACTCAGGGGCGCAACTACATATTTTTGAGGTGGATGTGAGCATGTCACGTCACCCC
>CAEFZX010018470.1:0-15065 GCA_903066825.1 Alfaro cultratus | reverse complement strand
ATATTTTAGTGCGGGAAATAAAATTACATGTAATATTCAAAGAGTATCACACAATTGATAAGTGAAACATTACTTTGTATTAAAAATTAAAACATACCTAACAAAAGATTCAATTCATATCAGTCCAGCTGTTTCTGCCTCTGTGCATTAAATAAAAATATAATAAATAACCCTAAAACTACAAAACAATAGCTCTCAATGAGCAGTTAGCGTTGGTTAATAGCAGCTAGCATCAGTTAGCAGCTGTAAAATTAAACAGCTAAAATGCCCAACATTAATAATAACAGTTAAAAACACATACATAACATAACAAAATTACTCATGAGACACTGTATATGATTAAACTTGTCTAAAATACATCTCAAAGTAGAAAACACAGATGCATGTCAGTTACCGACGGCAACAGAAAGACGGGGGAGGAGCTGTCAGTTACTGGTTGCTACGGTAACCACCAACCACCAAGAGCAGCGCACCAGAACTTAATACAAACTTCACATCGGTAATATTGTTAAAATAAACCCTGTTGCAAGTACACTGATTGTTTAGTACAATTATTTAGCGTTAGCTGCATGTACAGCTCTATATTTCATACATTAAGGACCTGCAGCCGTGTTTGAAGTGGTGTGACTAATCTCTTCTCTTTCTTTGCCGTCCTTCCTGCTCCGAAGCCAAGAGGAGTGCTTTCAGACTCCCCCTCTCCCTGCATGTCCAAGCATACTCAACTAATGGAGCGGCGAGGGACGCTCTTGAAACAGCGGCTGAAAATGGACATGCTCTCCAGCACAATACACAGCCTCACAAACACAAGAGTCCACTATACTCAGCACTCTCTGTGATGTGAAAGCTTCCAACGAGCCCCGTCTGTCCACCAACATCCTGGCCCGTAATGGCGCCGTTTCATAAATGTGATTAGAAATTACAGTCATAATGGGGATAATTTATTTGGATCACCACTGTGGGACGGGTCCCTAATCAGTCTTTATGTGTAATTGAGACAAATCATCTCCTAGAGCCGGATCTGGAGCCAATGTCCAATCGAAAACAGGAAGCCCCTTCCTGACCTTTAAAGTTGAGCGGCGCCTATTAATTGTGCCCTGGCCTCCAGGGAACAATAACCACTAAAAAACACTCAAGACGCAAACAGCCTTAAAACCCCTAGAATGTTCTCACATTTAGTAAGATTTAAATCACACATTTCAATATAGTTAAGGGAGATTTTATGTGACGGATCAAAAACAACCATGGACTTAAATCGGTGGGGATTTGGTTTAATTTATGAGCCTAATTTATGTTGTAGGTTCAGTTTTTGTCTGGACATCTCCTATTTTTCTTTTTAAAAGTAAGAGGGTATGACATAATATTAGAGACATGCTAAGAAAATAAAAGAAATAGAATAAATTCATAACATTACAAGAATAAAGTCTAAATAGTACAAGAATAAAGTCATAGAATTGTGAGAATAGTCATTACATTATTCTCGTAATATTATGACTATTTTCATAATTAAATTTTTTGTTTTTTCTTAGTGTGGCTCTAATATTCCATCATAAAATGGCACATGTTAGAGATTACCTCTCAACAGATTCTCTCACCTGAGCTGTGGATTTCTGCAGCTCCTCCAGAGCTTAAATCACCTTCTGGATGTCTGATTAATTCTCCTGGCAGGATTGCAGTTGTGCTATTCTTTTTTATTTTCAGAAGCTGGATTGAACAGTGAAGTGTTTAAAACAAGGAATATAGCTGTTCGACTTAATTCTGCTTTAAAAGTCTGTATTCTTAACCCATTTCTTGATTTTCCTGATGATGTTTTTTCCACTAATGTTTTCCAAGAATCCTCATATTAAGATATTAATGGATTTTATTTAATAAGCTGGTGACTTTGGATTTAATTTGGCTGCACTGTATTTTATTTAGGGGTGTCAGAGCATGTGTAACCCTTCTGTGTTTGTCTCAGTAGGTTGACTTCACGACAAACACATTCAGGTTCACTGAATTTATTCTAACAAAAGATTTAATCAAGTTGGTGGTTAACATGAGTCCAGCAGCTTCTCCCCCGATACATTAAATAAAATATAATAAATAACACTAGACAAACTACTAAGCAATGGCTCCCAATGAGCAGTTAGCATCAGTAGTTAGCAGTTAGCATAGAAAACATTAACAATGATAACAGTTAAAAACATAGCAAAATTACTCATGAAACACTTTGTCTGATTAAACCTGTATAAAATATATGTTAAAGTGTAATACATAAACACAGAGCCGATCCTAATACTACAGTTAAAAAGGGGAGGAGCTTTCAGTTGCTGGTTGCTACGGAAACCACCAACAGTGTAACAGAACGTAGTCCACCAATAAATGTCTGGAGAAACAACTTGTTGACCGAACAAAATTAATTCAAAATAAACAGATTTTTGACAAACTTCACTTCTATAATACTGTTAAAATAAAACCCTGTTACATAAAATTATAACGTACTTTGTGTTAGTTTGTCACATGAAATCCCAACAAAATACAACGGTTTTGATTGTAATGTGAGGAAGTTGTGGTTTATTCTCTTAGTCCAGAGTCCCTCCATCAAACTTACTCTTCTGTTATTTCTTTAAGAGTCTCAAAGTATCCTTTCCTCTGCAGTGCTTGGGGTCAGACAGATATGAAAAGTTTTGTGATCGCAAGGTTGCAAAATAGAAACCTTTTTCCTCTTCACACTGTCCTGATAAGCCATGCTGCACCTTACACGCCAATATAGCTGAGGAGAAATTCGCCTAGGGCGTTGCACCGACAAACCGTTTTACCTGAGGCATTTGTCTGACTGTCAGTTCTGTTTTCCTGCAGTCATTTAGATGCTCAGGTTTAATTAAGCTACCGCTCTCATTAACAAAGGATCTCATTTCCGAAGCTCTCAATCTCACGCCACTTTCTTCTTCTCCTCACACAAAAACACCTCCACCCTGACAGCCACGTGAAACATGCAAACGGATCGCCCCGGCCAACCGTTTATTGAGTATTCATCATAACTCCAGACACCTGCTGGTTGTTTTTCTTTTACATGGACTCCAGGGAAATGATATCTGTTGGGCTGGATTTACATGCCGGGTGTTGATGAAACCTCTGGAGAGCAGAAGCAGCGTCCCTGTATCTTCTGACAAGAATCGTCAGTTTAAAATATAAGCTACCATCGGGGATGGGAGAGTGATGCAGAAGCAAATTAAATATCAGGTGCTTGCTCCTGTCATTGTATGACAAGTTATTCATAACCGTGCAAACTTATCAGCTTATGCAAAATGATTGTGGCTGCATCTGCTGCTTGTGGATGTGTTATTTTCCCATGATGAGAGGGATCTATTGTCATGAGGTTCCTAATAGCGTGCAACACTTGCTTTATTCACAAGATGGTGCAATAAGTGCACGCACTCACCCGCTCACGCACTTCTGCAATCCCTTCTGTATGAAATAACATTTGCTTCTCAGCTTTGTAACATTTATGAAGGCTGAGATCCCTGTTTTTCATGCACCATAAATCATTCAAGTTGGTAAAAGTGATTGGTGTTTTTGTCCTGCAGAAAGATATTCTTTTAAATCAAAGAGACAAAGCTGGAACCCATAAGAGTTTTGCACAACCAGAGGCTTAGACTGCACCCCTCTCCTCCATCACGGGACTTAAAGACGTAGATAATGAAGCAGGGGAACAAACTGCAGGCAGATCAAGCAAAAGTAATAAAAAAGAAAAGCCTTGGACCCTTGATTCTGTCCTTGAGTCTAACTGATAAAAGAGAAAGAAGCAAAACGTTACAGGAACAAAACCGACCACAGAGGACCTGCAGGCAACTGATAGAGCTGGTGATTAATTTCTGGAAATCAATTATTACAACGGAGGTGCTGACATTTCTGGCATTATAAACTCACTTACAGGTGCTTATTCTGTTTCTGGGTAACAGGAGAAAAAACATCTACTGCCCACCCACTTACACACATCGTCCAGAATGTGTGGACGATGTGTCCACACATTCTGGATGATCAGCCTGCTCACACTGCGGTTATGAATACTAAGCACTCCCCAGAATAAATCACTAAAATTACATTGTTTTTATAATTATCCCACAGTTAATAACTTCTCCACTGGACATTTCTCCTCAACCTCTTGTGGATTTATTTCCTTTTCTCCCCCTCTCCTTGGTGCTTGAACCTGATCTATCACTGTTGTTGCAACACCTACCGTTCGCCAACGGAGGTCGATAAAGATTATGGATGTTTCGATGGCTCTGTAATAGCAGGTTGTTAAGAGCCGGAGCGGAGGACCACGGTAATCCCTGTCTGCACATCAAAGACACGCGGGAAATCTGGCCTTGACTTAGCAGAGTGGCCGGACGCCACCTGCCCAGATGTTTGGCATGTGGACTCTGGTTCTGCCAACACAGGATTCTGAGAACAGAGCGGGAATCCCAGAGTGAGTCTGAAGCCTCCCAACCTCAAGGGCAAAGACAAAAATATATATAAATGATAAATCAAATTTCTTTTAGATATAAACAAATCCATCAATTTTCTAATCTGAAGTGGTCAACTGGTTTGCTATGACAGGGGCAACACTGTGCTACTCAAAAATACTGAGACATTCAATAATATAAAAAAATACTACAGTAGCACTATCAGGTCACACTAGATTGTAAAACGGGAATCTTATTGTGGTAGGAAATTATATAGGCATCGGCAGCTTTTATTTTGAAAAGACAACAGCTCCACTGAAAAACAGCGGGTAACTTCCGGATTTCAAATTTTAATTTTATTTGCATTTAAGATGTTATGACTAATTGATAATCATTACAGTAGAGCATATTAATCTCATAAATTGTTATTTTGGGTTTCAGTTAGGTGTTTAAACATTTAAATTTAACGGATCGTACTACAAAACGGTCTCGTTTATTTTAGTTGTATGAATGCAAGACGTTTTCCCTGTGCTTAATAAGTGTATCTTAAGCATAGTAAGTGTTAGTTCAATCACTATTATTGTAAAAATAATGTGCTATGGAGCAGCTAAGCCATTTTAAACAGAGGCAGCATTAGCAGATATTTAGCAGCTCTCATGCTACATGAAAGATTGCTAATGAAGTTATTGTTGACGGTTGAATACTGACCTACACTAAATACACAATAAAAACATACAAACAAACAAACAAACAAAAAAGACCTTTCAAATTTTCTGTAAAATTAAATCAAATCACACAGAGACCTACCACACCAGGTTTACTAGATGACAACATAAACCAAATTGCTAGTTAGCATCTCGAAGGAGGTTCTCCCCTTTCTAATGCTCTGCTGTTTACAGTTGAAGGCTGTTATTAAAACCTTATTTGGTAACCGCTGGTAAAAAAAAAACTCCATCAAACAGTGTCTCAGATTCTCCAACACAAGCAGAGAAAGTAAAGCAGAGATTCTTTATTCATTGGGTTTCAACAGCTAAATGAAGCTTTATTTTATGCTTTCTAACTGCACAAATAAAGAACATGTTTATGTCTAAATGTGAGAAACTGACAAAAGTAGGACTTTTCCTCCCACTGGCTTGCAGCTCCTGTGACACAAGTTAAGATAGATGGATGTTTGCAGTCTTCAGAGTGGTCTGGTTTGTCTGTTTAGCTGCTTACCAGCTTCTCAGATTTCATCTACTAATGTTTGGTTGGCCTGTCTTAACTAGACAGGAAAGCCAAAAATATACAATAAACTAAAGCCAAGCTGAAACAGTTTGACGACAAGCATCTGTTTTGTCCAAACTGTCAATACAGTAGATGAACTGAAACACAACTTATTGCAAATCTCCAAAATAAGAGTCTTTAAAACATAAAAGTCATTGATCTTCAACTCTCTGCAGACATGAAAACACAGCAGTGTGAAACATAGCACTTTTTATACATAACGCCACCGTATTGCTATCAATCAGATAAACACTTTCTTTTGGTACAAACCTCTCTCTAACTGGATGGAAGTACTAAACTGCATCTTTCTTTTTTAAACATTCCCCTAAAATCAGATAATGTGCATAAACTGTTCAATCAAGCAATAAAACCAACGGAAAAGTTTTTATAATTTGCAGAAACATTAGAGGATTGTTGTAATTTCAGCTAAGTAAATGTAGGTGGGCTACACCCTGCACAGACTGCCAGTCCATCACAGAGACAAGGGACAAAAAACCATGTATGGACTCATAACTATGGGCGATTAGTGAGACCAATAAAACTAGCAATCATGTTTTTGTATTCTGGGAGTAAAAAGTTTACCTGGAGAGAAAACACACATGCATTAAAAACCCCCAGGCCGGGATTCGAACCTGTAACTTTTTTCTCCAAGGCAACAGTGCTGCCTACTGTGTCCAATGTAAAACAGAAAACTACTTTCATTACATTCTGGGAAATCTATAACAGAAAAATAAGCTAATGCCACTTGCTGCTTGTTTTGCTGTTTTATCATCAGTTTGCACATCATGATAAAAACAGGTTCGTTTTGTTACATCCTCCTGATCCTAATGGGGCTTTGGAACAATGAAACGGGAATCGCTGGCTCCACACTCATCTTGGAAAGTAACGACACCAGGATGGTAGATGCTGGCAGGAATGTTGCTGCTTCAGGCGCTGGATCCTGATATTCATCTGACTGTCCAACGCGTCCAATGTACAACGATTAATGCAAACCGTTTTTCTTAGAGCCAGATGTCCCTTTGAGCAGGATCATACGCACTTCATGCTGGATTCTGCAGAAATAGTTCCAGAATGGTTTCAGGAATATTAAATCCAGCTTAAAGTTTTGACCTGGCTTCAAAATTCAAGAGATCAACAAGGAAATGAAACTTTGAGAATGTGGAGCATCTGGTTCTGAGGTTGGCTACCTGATAGCGGAGCAAACCTGGCTACGTTAACACAGCAAATCTTGATGCTCAATTTACATTTTTTTATGCAATCCATTTTTTTTTTGCATGGGTTTTCATACTGTTAATTAAATGCAACCATGATGAGACTTCTGTGTGAATGGTTTATGTCCTCAACTTGTAAACGTTTAGCAGAAGAAGAACTTTGACATAACAACAGAGCACCGTTTAGGAAACAATTTAAAGTTTATTCAGCAATGAGAGTCGACAGTAATGTCACAAGATCATAACAAAACGAAGGAAGATAATAACAAGAAATCACAACTAATAGTGATGGCCTTTTGTGAAGCACTGACTGTTTGGATGCGTAATTAGAGCATCCCAAACTTATTTCACTTATATCATGATTTACGACGTCTGTTCTCTGCTGGTGCAGATTTATGACACAAGTCTCACATCGACAAAGTAAAAGCCAGATAAAATCAACATCACTGTTCAGACTGCAGACGCTTTGCAAACAATCGGATATGAAGCCGAATTGATAACACATATGGAAATGGGCTCAGATTGGATTTTTTACGGGCAAAAAGATCAGAACATGCCATACAAAAGTGGTATGGAAGTCCCATCTGGGCAAAAAAGCAACTTTGGGTCACATTTTCCTGATGTGTGAATTGAAGCTCCAGAATGTAATTTACATAGAAAAAATATATTTTTTTACATATTTGTTGAAACTGTCACATTGGCATGAGACGGATAATCTGTGAAAATCTTCTTAGCTTCTCTGTCTTCTCCCATTCCTAACTAAGAATAACCAATCAGAGCCAAGAGGAGGTTCTTAGCGCTGCCAATCATGCTCCAGACAGTAGAGCCTGTCAGGTATCCTCATGCTAGTTAGCATAGGCTCTGATGATGGCAGACAAACCGCTTTCCTGTAATGTTAAATAGTTTATCCACCATTAGCATATTTAGCAACACCTACATGAGGATGGTTGACATCACTAAGACCCTCCTCCTGGCTGTGATTGATTGTTTTTGACATGCAGCAGTGCATTTCTACAGATGGCAGTAATAGCACTGAGAGGAGTTGGAGGAGCTTCATCTTTCCTCTATATTGTACAAAAAACATTTGTTTTAAATAAAAGTTACATACTGCAGCTTTAAGACCTTTTCTGGATGTCAGATTCTGCCAGAATTGAATTCAATATTTTCTTTAATATCAATTTCCCAGCTTGTTAACTAGGTTACTGAATACATGTTTCTCTGAAAACATGAAATCCTGCACCAGAAGACAAAAAGCTCAGTGTGTGTTAGCACAGTCGTCTTTGTGTGACAATCTGAGGGCTGTTTCCTCGACTTTGACTGTCAGCTAAAGAACTCGTCTGTGATCGGGGCTCAGAATCATTGGAAGGCTTCCAGTGGTTACAACCCCCAACTGTCAATGTGCATTTCATCTCCGCAGAGTCCATTCACACTGAAGTCGTTTGCTGTTATTTGCAGCCAAAAGCCCCTCAGATCTGGTCCGTACGACTGAGGTGTTGTGAAGGTCGAGGTGATTGTTGCAATTATGTGGCCATTACTGAAACACATTACAGGCGGTCAGAATTATACCAGCAGAGAAGCTACGATTTAAAACACACAGAAGTGAAAAGGTTTGCTGTTGAGTTCATTTTTTTATAAACCAAAAACATTTTCTTGTGAATTAAGCTGTAAATTGCAGCAGTGGGTAAAGTAGGTAACGAACTGAAGTATGGAAGCTGTTAACTCAAGGTTTAAAACACTAACAGTCTGACAAGAATCTGCTAAAGAAATATCTGAAAACCAAGGACTTAATTACTGCAGGAGAAAATAAATTTCATTTCATGTTTTCTGATTGGAAAGAAAACCTGCTGTGACAGAGGAAACAGGAAGTAAGCAACCTTAGAGCCTGCGGGAAAGTTTTTAGAAATTAAACAGGAAGTGGTGTTTATTAAAGAGATAGATATGCACCGATCAGCTTTTTTCTGGTTATTTTTAGGCATTTAGTTTAGTTTAGTTTCGATCCGCATCAATGTTTTTTATTCTAGAAACAGTTTTAAGTGATTTTCTACATCTGTAGCCATGGAAGTGATCAGCCAACCTGAACTTTAACTCAATTCTCTTCAAATGTACATTGTTCTCATGCGACGTCACACATCTGTAAACTTTGTAACCAACAGCCATTTTGGCAGGTGGTTGCTATGACAACAACAAATAAGCCACAACCTAAGAGCTAGCTATTGCCTGGTTCCCAACTTACAAACAATATAAGTACATTACAACTATTACTCGATCACAATTTGTGAGTACTCTACCCACCTCTGTGTAATACTAAGATAAATATCAGTGATATTTACTGAAGTACTCCCTGCCAAACTAGCAAAATTAGCTTAGCTAATGTAGCTTTTAAATGACATGAAACAACTGCGTGTACGTTACTATTTTGTACTTACGCTGCCTGTCACCAGAACCTTGTTATTCACACACAGTTCGTACGTCTGTTACAAATCTGTCTAAACATTGTTTGTATGCGTTCATGGACGTCTGGGTCAGAGTTGTGGGAACTATGTATTATCTAGTCATACATTTCCTCTGATGCAGAAATTTAAGATGCAAGATGTGTTTATTGACAAAAAATGTGGAAAGTTTTGGTTGGACTTTGGTCATTTCTTATCGTTTGATCTGATTTTCACCAGACAGAAAAATATTTTATATTTAAAGACGGTGGATGATTTCTTTCTTCTTCTGAGGGACAAATATTTTCTCGTTATCTTCAGCGTGAGATTTATCTCTCCATGCCAACATTGTATGGATTGACGGACGCTTTCCCACAACAGAAGTCGACAGATGGTTCCGATTCAAACGGTTTCCATGAACAACATCACAGATGTCTTTTTGTAACAAACCTTTAGACAGGCCAGGCGATTAAAATCTCCCCTCAAGGCTTTACAACCACTCAGTTGTCATAGTCTTAACATAAATCGCCTTAAATTTACAGTTCATTGTAAAAACATTAAAACTTGTTGAACTTAGTCACATTTTACAGCTGGCAACCACAAAATTGAATGTATTTGAATTTTATGTGAGATAAACACAAAGAAGTGCATAATTTTGAAGATTTCTTACAAATAAAACCTGAAAAGTGTCCTAACACGACAGAATGTAAAATAGTTGAAGAAAATACAGTGTAATACTTTTACAAGATGCTGCAAATGTGTTTATTTCTTTAAGAAACTATAATGTAATGGAAATCCTTCATTGAATAAGTCAGTATAGACTTTGATCAGAACGATTTTTATCTGTGAAGGGCTCAGAAATAACTCTTAAAATAAAAAAGGTTATTTTTAAACCTGGTAGAAAAACATACAAAAGGAGTTTCATTTGTCATTAGCGATGCAAATAGTGGCATTTATACATTATTACTCCCTCTGCAGGAGACGAGATGGATGCATTTTCCCCGTGTCATAGGTGAATATTGCTTCAACATTTCTAATACGACAATATCAAGAGGTATGCATTTTTAACGCGCATTTGCTGCATGCAGATGAATCTGTGTCAAATCAATCTCAAAGGGGCTAGGCGTGACTCTGACCTTGTCTCGAGCCGCTCAAATTGTGACTGAATTCCATTAATACAACTCAAAGCAATTTTGTTGCGTTTAAAAGACACCAAGCCAACCCGGATGCTCCCAGTGACAGCCTGATTTTAGATGACGCAGCCAGAAATATCCGCCAAATCTGGGATTCGGTCCGTTTCCAGAACAATTCCAGCTGAATTAAAACAAAGAAATCAACATGTGTTATGCTTTGTGCTAAGTATTCTGGCTTATTGTTCTGTTGGATTATTTGCTTTGTATCCAGCACATAAACAAGTACGCAGAAGAACAAAACACACACATACTGGCACATACGCACAATCAGCATCATTACCTGAAGGTAGGGAAGCAGCTGCTCTGTGTTCTCCTCTTGTACTCTGCCTCTAGAGCATGTGTTATCTGTCAGATTTGAGTTGGACCCAAAGAAAAAAACTCATCTGACGTTTTTCTTTTTTTAACAGACTACAAAGCTGCACACCAGGAAGAAGGAGGAACTGTGACTTGTGCAACTCCTTCCGAGATCTATAATTCACTTTGACAGATGTTAGAGACAAACAATGTTTATTTCGGCTGTGACGTGACAACGAGCTGAATTGGACCCATTTACGTTTTCTGTGTGGGACGCTGAGATGCCTTTTGTCGTTAATTCATGCTACGCAAATAAGCTGATTTGATCCAAATTGCAAATATACGTCTGAAGAAAGGAAAATGCTTTTACATCATGCAGTCTGACTCCTCTGTTGAGCACTGATGCGAAAGATATGAATTAATTATGATTAAATAATTATTTAATGAATTAGAAGCCATCAAGGCTAAACTAGAAGAACCTTTGAGTAGCAGATTCCAGGGAAAAATGTCTCCTAGGCCATTAATTAAGAAGAGATGTTATTATTTCTCAACCTAGACATAAGGTGCATCTCGATAAATTAGGGAAAAGTTTCAGTAATTGAATAAAACATTACAGTTAATAAATTACTGTTGTCAGAGTTTCCCCCAGAAAGCTCTGTAAACCCGGTGGTAGGCTGCTGGCTGACCGCCATTTGTTTGAGTAAGAAAAATTTAAAGTTGACAGGAAATTTGAAAATATCACTTGATAATTATGTGTTATTGGAAGATTAATACCTGAACACCAACCATAAAGTCTTAAAAGGGGAAACATTAAAACAAAATAAAATAATGTTTAGCCTGGTGGGGACACAAGTAAAGCCTGGTAGCCCGCCAGGCTTGTAATCCACTGGGTGAAACCCTGGTTGTGTTAAGTCCATGTTGTTGTCTAAACAATCATGGGGAATATGGCTGAATGTCCACCAGACATTTTCTAATGTTCACACCAAACACGTTTCACGCGTCCAGTTTACATTCAAAATCTATACGGAGGCCCGTCACTGCCCTCGCGGCCCGTCGCTGCACGTCGCGGCCCGTCGCTGCCCCTCGCGGCCCGTCGCTGCCCCTCGCGGCCCGTCGCTGCCCCTCGCGGCCCGTCGCTGCACGTCGCGGCCCGTCGTGGCCGTCGCAGCACGTTTCGACCGTCTACCACGGCGTGATTTAAAGTGAGCGTTTGATGCATCAAGAAAAAAAATATGACCTGCAAAATCCAGTTTAATAATCCTCACAGGACTTTGCAGGTCATATTAATTTCAGTAACTCAATTCATTAAATGAAACATTATAAACATTAATTACACACAGATTGATGTGTTTATTTCTGTTAATTATGATTATTTTCTGCTTACAGCAAATGAAAACATTTACGATTAGAATATAACATCAGACCAATAATAATAATGAAAAGCATATTTAACACCTTGTTAGAGGTTATTTGCAAAAGGTTTAATCTGAGAAATTAGCTTCATCAGAACAGATATATCTACTGAATAAGGCTGAATAAAATGTCTTAATTGATTTTACATTACATTTCATGAAAAACTGAATTTAGCTTCAGGCCATAATCATAATTAACAGAACCATAAATGTTAGAAATAAATCAAGCTGTGAGCAATGAATCTATCTAATATGAGGGTTTCCTTTTTAAATTGAATTAATGAACTAAATTAACTTTTCAAAGATATTTTAGTGTACGGCGTTGCACCTGTGTACGCTGGACAACGACATGATTAGGTGTGTTTCCACTGACCATATAATTGCACAAATTGGAATTACAAAAATAAATTAAAATAAAACTTAATGGGAACATGCCGATTAAAAAATTTAAAGTTTTTGTGCGACGTTAAGGTGATTTTGAACTTGGCTTATTTTGTAAAACTGCAATTTTCGCATCAGACGAGTCGTGATCAACAACCGGATGTTACTACTGGCAGAAACCATGAAGACGACAACAGGAAGTGGTAAAAGGATGATGCTTCTTTAATAACTTGAATCATGTTATTAACTTATTTACGTTTGATTTCAATTGTTTCTTATTTAATGGAAACACAATTGCAATAGTTTTTTCGACATTAGCGGAATAGCAAAGTTTTGTGCACATTTGTAACGTAAACACAGCTAGTGAGGTGAATAAATTGAGTAAAATGTCGTATGAATCAGCAGTCAACTAAATCATCTTTGAGAGTTTCAGGAAAACCTTCCAGAGCAATTCAAGCAAACTGCTCCTGGAGGATCGATTAAGTGTCGTCCTTAAACATAAACATTTAAAAGGAAGAGCGAATCGTTGAAATGCACCACAAAAAGGAAATGAAGTGAAGTACAATCATTTTTGGGGCAGAACAGCGATAAACAAAACAAGCCCGGCTTGTGACTCTTCCTGCTCAAGGTCTTCCAGCTCCACCAAACAGTGACAAACAGAAAGTCTCTAACTGATCAGCCCAGCAGTCGATACATCAGTGTGTGCAGTGGGATGAAGAAATCAATGTCAGTCCATTCCCACAGCGCGTCCGTCTCTGCCAGAAACCCCTCATACAAGGAAGGAAGGCCATCAGCGGGACTTACCCAAAGGGGATAGCAGTGCACACACCCGATATTGATGTTTGAAAGGGGCGCATGGATGCTAAAAAAAGGCCTCCTCTAAAATTTATGGTAACGAATTACAGAGGCAGGCGTGTTCGGCTGCTTCCAGTGTGCGAGCGAATGCTGGTTTCCAAGCTTTCACAGCGTTTTGAAGGGTCATTTTTAAACTCAGCGAGAGATGAAACAAGCAACAAGAGAAGCAAGGAGGGACCATCCATCACGTCCTACTTGCCTGTGCCCTGCTGTTTGCTGAGTAGGAGATAAAGTTGGTCTTATCTTCAATTAAGCCTCGTGAAACATCTCCCAGGCCCAATCTGAAATGCTAAACGGGAGCGGCTCACCTGGTATTTGGGCCGCTGGTGATATGGATTTAATTAATAGAAGAAAAACTTGCTGTTGTAGCGACTATCAGTCTCTCTACTAACCAACCAGTTATCAGCTTCAGGTCTGTTTTATTACACAACTGAATGGGTAAAACCACAGAAAGTTAGAGTTGCAGCTTCCAAGGAGAAAATAAATGTTTTAAAGTAATAATAACAAAGAAACTGCTTACTAAAGATGATAAATGTCTAGTATTAATTCACCAATTTACCAACTACGAATACATTTAATGACTTTTTCCTTTAACTTGCTGTGGAACAATAGAGGATATTTCTATTCTTTCACTTTATTGAACAGAAAATAAAGGAAACCTAAATAACTGAGTAAAAGTAAACAACAGGAAGGACAACAGATAATTGTAAGACATACTTTACTTTCTGACTGTGGGCCTGGAATATATATATATATATATATATATATATATATATATATATATAACAACATTAAAAAAAACATAAAATGCAAAAAATTTACAGTTTTTAGATATCAAAATAAACATTTTATTGCATTAAATCCAAAGACAACCTTTATTTATCATACATATTCACAGAGAGAGAATATTTATAATCTTAAATGCAAAATTTATATTTTTTTTGTACAGTTTTGGCTCAAATGTGGCTCTTCCAGCAAATTACATGTCTGAGTCTTCATACTCCATTTAATGATTATTTGGTTACTACATTATCTGATGATTATTTCAGTAACCAATTTATCCAATTAATTGTTTCAGCCCTACATTTTAATTAAATTGAGAAACTTTGAGTGAGAGCAAGTTGGCCTATAAATCATCCTCTGTTGTGTCCAGAGGAATAAACTAAAATCCAACCAAGCTGTCGTGAAAAACTGGAGAAATGATTGGAAAAACATTCGACTCCAGTCATACAGTGACTTAACTCCACCATATGTTAAGGAATTATTCTTAAACTTTTAATTTTGATGAAATTAATAAAATTTGTCTGATTATTAAAAAAAAACAAAAAACATTTTGGTAATCCTAACTGACCTAAAACAGAAAAATGTTGGTGAAAACAGTTACTATGCGTCTATAATAGTGAATATTTAAATAAAGCAGTATCAGGTGACTTATTTATTTTATATTAAAACGGTACTACACTGCCTGGCCAAAATAAAAGTCGCCACCTGGATTTAACTAAGCAAATAGGTACAAGCCTCCTATTGGATAATTACTGCATAGGCGATTATCTTTCAGCTGGCAACAAGTTATTTAACCCCAGCTGATGCAATGAGTAACTCC